>JAVSBV010130936.1:0-17544 GCA_033117975.1 Parotocinclus spilosoma
TCCAAGGTTCAAATCCCACCTCTGCCAAGCTGCCACAGTTGGGTCCCTGAGCAAGGCCCTTAACCCACAATTGCTTGGACTGTAAGACTGTATAAATTGTAAGTCGCTCTGGATAAGGGCGTTTGCTAAATGCCATAAATGTTAATTAATTACAATGTTAAGAAAGAACACAATAAAGTGGCGCTTAGAAGCAAAAGACATGCACGTGGGTGTCAAAGTGGGTGGGCTCAGATATTCTTATCTTGTAAAGGGGGGCACTGCAGAAAAAGTTTGGGCACCAGTGCAATTAAACCATGTTGCTAGGGAACACTGGTGAGTTGGAACCACATGCCTGGTAACACGTTCAGGAAGTTCACGATTGTCCACAAGGGGGAGTTATTTAATCGTTTAACATTTATATTTACCACACTGCGTTTTAGACTTAGAGGGTTAAAACCCATGATACAGCTCAACTGCAAAAATCTTAATTGTGTATTCAATGTGTGCTGCTCGAATTTGTATACACGATCTCTAAACCCCAGACGTTTCCGACCTTGAAACCCATTCTCGCCTCACCCTTCCTAGTATCCTGCGTTGTTGTTTTGTTGCTGACCTTTAGACTTTTTTGTTTTACTCCAACTCTTGCCTGGTGTTTTCAGCAAAACTTACTACAGCCTGCAGCTGGATGAGTCCACTGATTAATTCTGGGCAGGCCCAGCTCCTCACCTATGTGAGGTATCTGTGTTACAAGGTGATTGAGGAGGCTATCTGGTTTTGCTGGTCTCTTCACTCGAACACTACAGAAGTCATTTTCAGTGTCCTCGATTATATTTCTCCATTTAGGCCAGACTTTTTTAATTGCTTGTTCCTTGGGTGTCCCTACTTAAGAGTCTACTGAGGAGGGAGGAAAAAAAAAAATTAATCTTTATTTTTCAGCACTTTTAAATTTCTCGAGGACTATGTGGAATCAATGCAAGGAAGGAGGAAGAAATAAAAATAATCTTTTATTTAAAAATTAAATTAATTCAACCTACAATTAAATTAAAGTGAATCTGGAAGAAAATTAAATGAACAGAAGAAAACTCTTGGCTCTCCACCCGAGGGCAAAAAGCTAAAAAAAAAATGTATATATATTTTTTCTTTGTATTTCAACCATTGGTTCTATGGCAGATCCGAGAAATACCAAAAAACAAACAAAAAAAAAACCCCTTTTAAAAAATTTTTCAAATATGATAATCCGCGGATCCGTGAAACAAGCAATTAAAAAAAGTCTGGCTTTATCTTGGAGCAGATGTGTTGGCCTATGCACGGATGGTACACGGGGAATGACGGGCCGTGAACACGGCCTTCAGCAAGTAGCTTCATTTGTGAAATGACCACATTGCATGGTCCATCCAGCTGTTAAAACAAAACACCAGTTCTCTTGGATTCCAAAGAGGAGGAGCCCAACTAGCAAGGTGGAGAAGGCCTACACTTGAGCATGTGGCAGCTTTATGATGCCAAGATTGCCCATCTACAGTCATAAGAAGCTTGACCAGGAATGGTATTTTTAGAATGGTAGCTGCCAAGAAAAGGAATAAGAACAGGGTGATAAGGTTATACTACTAAGGTATACTACAGCTCACAAATATTAGAAAAACTGATATATTACATGGTCATAAGTATTTAGACCCTTTGCTGTGACACTCATATTTAACTCACAAGCTGTCAATTTCTTCTTATCCTTCTTGAGATAATTCTACTCCTACATTGGAGTCCTGCTGTGTTAATTGAACGGATTGGACTTGATTAGGAAATGCACACACCTGTCTATATAAGACCTCACAGCTCACAGTGCATGTCAATGTAAATGACGCACAGTTCTAGCCAAGGTTCTAAAAAATTTCTGCAGCACTTAAGGTTCCTAAGAGCACAGTGGCCTCCGTAATCCTTAAATGGAAGAAGTATGGAATGACCAGAACTTTTTATAGACCTGGCCGTCCAGGAGAAGAGCCTTGGTGAGAGAGGTAAAGAAGAACCCAAAGATCACTGTGGCTAAGCTCCAGAGATGGGAGAAAGTTGACTGACAGTGGAACTATCACTGCAGCCCTCCACCAGTAGGGCTTTATGACAGAGAGGCCTGACTGAAGCCTCTCCTCCTGCAAGACATGAAAACCTGCACAGAGTTTGCCAAAAAACACACAAATTAATTCTAAGCGGTATGTGTGGAGAAAACCAGGCACTGCTCATAACCTGCCCTATACAATCCCAGCAGTGAAACATGGTGGTGGCAGCATCATGCTATGCAGGTGTTTTTTTAAGCTGCAGGGACAGGACAACTGGTTGCAATTGAAGGAAAGATGAATGCAGCCAAGTACAGCCATATCCTGAAATAAAACCTCTTCCAGAGTGCTCAGGACCTCAGACTGAACGTTCACCTTTCAACAAGACAATGACCCTAATCATACAGCTAAAATAACAAAGGAGTGGCTTTGGAACAACTCTGTGACCATTCTTGACTGTCCCAGCCAGAGCCCTGACCTAAACCCAATAGAGCATCATTGGAGAGACCTGAAGATGGCTGTTTATCAACGTTCACCTTTTGAACCTGACGGAACTGGAGAGGATCTGCAAGAAAGAATGGCAGAGAATCCCCAAATCAAGGTGTGAAAGAAGAATCATGGCTGTACTAGCTCAAAAGGTGCTTCTACTAAATACCGAGCAAAGAGTCTGAATACTTATGACCATGTGATATTTCAGTTTTTCTTTTTTTTTCTTTTATAAATTTGCATTCCACGTGTCTGTTTTTTCCCTGTCAAGATGGGATGCTGAGTGTACTAAGATGTACTAATGAGAAATAAAATGAACTTTTTTGATTAGCAAATGGCTGCAATAAAAAGTGATACATTTAAAAGGGTCTGAATACTTTCTGTACCCACTGTATATAAAATATAAACATTGTGTTGATTTCTGTTCTTGCAGGAGAGGACTCCTAACAATATACATGGCAAACCTGGTGAGTCTGTTAGGTGTTGATTATGATTCTCAGTTCATTGTTGGCTTTTTCACACCTTCTGTTGGTTTGTTACTGTAATCACTAACAATTTAGATGTTTAATAAAAAGAACAGCGCCATTAAAGGTTTGTTTCACAGTGAGAGGAAATCTAATTATATTCTATGGTTGTTTCTTTTTTTTTTTACCAGGCAACTGAGACATTATTCCGAATGGCTGTCACCAGAGGCATCATTAGTCCTCTTAAACATGGAGAGGTACACTTACATTTTACATTACATTTATGTCATTTAGCAGACACCCTTACGCAGAACGACTTACAACTGATACAGTCTTACAATTTAAGCAATTGTGGGTTAAGGGCCTTGCTTAAGGACCAACTGTGGCAGCTTGGCAGAGGTGGGATTTGAACCCTGGACCATTAGGTCCAGAGTCCAGTACCTTAACCGCTAGGCTACCACAGTTCCACATTTCATGAATGTATTGCTCGTTTTAGTGAATTCGAGTGTGTAAAGCCCTAAAATGCAACTTGCAATATGAATACAGTTACAATGCAGTTGATGATGTGCAATATTTGATCCAAGCTATAGTTTAACATAAGTAACATTGGAACTCAAGAACTGTACCTTTTGAATGAAGTCAAAGCTGTTTCTGAAGTCTGGCTGTTTAGACGGAATTTAAATGCACCAAGTCAGCTGCCATGAAAAAGGGAAATATGTATAATGTTTAAATAGATAAATATGTATAAATAGTATAAAGACATATCAGGGTAAACATTGCATCTGTTTCACTGAGCATCTTCTTTTCCAGGTTCTACTCTTCTGTATTACTGCATCACTCTACATGTTCTTCTTCAGGTGAGCTCCATGTTAGAATACTAAAGACATTTAGTCATTGTTTTGACTCTCTGCTAGCTCGAAATCAGGTGTTAATTCCATTGAATGTTTTTTCTTAAAAGAAGCTTTGAAGCACTCGGACATTTTTGCAGTTATTTTTAAACCTTGCCTTTTCAACTTTCAGATGTAAGGATGGACTTGACGGTTTTGCCTTCTCAGCTTTAAAGTGAGCGATTTTTATGCGTTTCATGTAATCTACAGTCAAGCATAAAAGAAATTGTATGTTTAATGAATTTTTTATGTTTGTCTGTGACAGGTTTATTGTAGGAAAGGAAGAAATCCCCACACACTCGAGCCAAACTGAGCTGCCCACTACCTCTAACTCAGATAGGGCAGCATTACCTCCTGAACACAGGGCCGAGGAGGACCAGGCTTCTTCCAGAGGAAGGACCATTGCTGCACTGACTCGCAGGCTTCTGGACGCTCTGTGAGTATATGAGAAAAGGAATGCAAGCCTGAAGGTTCCTGTGCTTCATGTGGCTCTGTAAAAGTACGAATATCTACTACTGAAAGAGTACAGTGGAATTGTCAGCCGATAATGCCCTTTCCACTGACTGCCATTTCAGTCTTTGTGAGCTTTAACATCTTAGCCATGTCACCCTGTTTACCTTCTGAAAAGATCACTCCAAGCTTCTTTGGGCTGTGGATGGGTCAACTTGGCATCAACTTGGCAGCCCACTGTAGACTACATTTATAAATACTGCTTACAAATGTTTTTTTTCTGTTTTTCTTAAAAAGAAATAATTATTTGGTATATATTTAACGGTTCCACATATACAAAAAAACTGAAAACAAATTATTTGGAATTTGGAAGCCTGCTATTGTAAAGACCCATGTTAATATGTCTCTCCGATGGGTTAGTCCAACTGAATAATTTGTGTGTTGATGTTTGCACCTGCTATAGAGGAAAAATTTGAGTACCATAGAACAGGAACTTCATCCGAGTCTACATAGCTACAAAATACAACACTGGTCAGTCAATCATTGATTTAAGTTCTCCAAGACTGTATGCTTGCACTTCTGCCAGCTGAGAGCCCCAAATTCTGATGTAACAGTTAAAACAGCAATAAAACAACATTGCTCCTTGGACATGGTCTGGATATCACAATTTCCTTTGTTCCACACACTGGCCTAAAAATAAAATCCCTCAAAGCATGTTACATGATCAAGGCCTTGGTAAGCACCAAATGGGCCACCCACTGCAGCTTAAAATCCTACACCAGGTGATAGATCACCAGGTGATAGATCCCATCCACTATGAAGGCCTGTGTCTTGCCCTTAAGAGCCTTCAGAAAATCTCCAGCTCAAAGAACTGGCCAGTAGGTATGCAGCCAAATTAAATACAAATCAATCCCACCCAGCATACTCCTACGTTCTGACACCAGTACGAAGCAAAACCTGCGTCTCTGCCCATTAGGGCTGAGAGTGTCGCCCCATCTAAGTAACTGGGACCATGGACCTTCCACCCCTAAGATACAGCTATCACCCCAAGGCTGAGTCATCTTACTGGCTCTTCATCCAAGCTAGATAACAGCCATATTTCTTAATATTCACCATTGCAAAGTCCTGTCTCCAGGCCTTAGCAACTTCAGAAACACCCACCCAACAGCTCTTACTAAGGCAACAAGGATTCAGCATAGTCTTCTGCTTGGTTCTGGGTGGGGTGTATAGATGCATTGTTACATGATGCATTGCGATTTTAATAATGTGCATCGTAGAGATTGCGTAGAGAATGTTGCGTTTTTCTGCATTGTTTACACTTAAGAGAAGTTAGAAATAAGAAATTATGTCCTGAATCAGGTTGTGAGCATATTGGACAATTACACCCCTAGTTCCGGACTTCTGAGCCTTCCCAGCAATGAACGGGGAGTGTTCACTGAAACCTATAGTACATGACTTGGTCATCTTTTTAACCCACCTCAAGCCAGCCATTAAATCCTCTACCACTCTAGTCATTGGGAAAAACCTGATATCATTTTAATAATATCACTTTGTGATATGTGTTGTGCTCTGGTCATGCAAACCCACAGGTTTTGATTAAATAAGAACCTGTCATGAAACTGTCATATCAGGGAAGCATCTTTTATAGTGCTACAGGATTTGAGAGATATTTTTGTGTTCCACCAAGGAAGGGTTTTATAGATAAGCTAAAATGTTAAACAGCTCATATAGGATTGGTGCAGGACTGTCATGGGCTGTGGTGACCCTCATCCTTTGTTGAAGTGAAGATCATGGCTGGCCCAACCTTTTTCTGTATCTTGGAAGAGACCCCTTTCTGTCACAGTTGGCACCCTATTTGTTCCCAGATGCTGGAGTCAAACGTGCCACACTGATACATGCTCTGCGATGGCATGGCACTCTAATCATGGGTTAAATCTGAATGTGGCTAGTGGGTAACAGGATTGCCCCATCCCCTCACCTGCATATATCTTCTTATCTTCTTTTCCCATACACAACCTTTAAGGTATTGTTTGTTTCAACTGCTGTGCTCTGTGGACATTTCTTGAGTGCTTAGTATTCTTTGTGCTTTCTAAGTTGATAACAATGTTTGGAATTTTTAAATTACACTATATAATGAGCAACATGGATTGTTAAATTTGTTAATTCAGATAATAAGTTACATATCTGCTGTGTTCTCTATTTAGATGCAAACGTGGACCCAGACATAGGTGCTGCAAACACTACCAAGATAACTGCATTTCCTACTGCCTCAAAGTAAGAGCCTTTGCCCTTTTCTATTTCCACAGTACGTGATGAAAACAGGGTGTTCTTGCCCACCACTTACCTGTTATACACCTGCCTATAATATGTGTTTGTTATACGTGTCCTAATTATTTGTTTGTTTTTATGTTCTTATTTCGTACATGGGGATGACCCACTTTTGAGGTTACACTGTAGGGCCCACATCTTACCCAGTGGGGGTGGGTTAGGTTAAACCTGTACATAAATAAGTTTGGTTTGTGTGTATATTGCCTCTGTTTGTTTCAGATGACTGGTAATTGTATATTGCCTGTTGATTAGCTGTTCTAAAATGTATCACTTACCCACGGGGTTTGGCACACCCTGGGAAATGGGAATGGTATAATCCACTTAGAGTGGTGGGGCTAGACCTATTGAGGTGTACTATGGGGGTCTCTCTTTATTTCTGAGCTCAACAGAACTCACCTGATGCTGCAGGAGGGCGCAGGGATGGAGTGGTGCTAAAAGTATTTCTCTAAGTGTGTCTCTTCACTGCGTGTCAATAAAAGCTCTCCGCTTGACCTGAACTGGTACCGTCCCCAATCTAACACGCCCAGTCTCACTACCCAGTGATTTTTGTGTCTCCCTGTATGGGGGTTCAGCAAAACACCGTCATATTTGAAAATATAGGAATTTGAGGACATTTGGTTTGTCTTCCCTAATAGGCATAGGCATAGTAAAAACATCCTAAACTGTTTATTAAAGCCTAAAGAGCAAAACAATTTGCTTTAGGTCACTGTGGTCAGGCTTACCTACAGGGTTAGCAATTTGTAACTAGTATTTTATGGTCACAGTACAGGCATTACGTTCTGTAAAACAAAGCACAGACCAAAAGGAAGATTCTATCAGACCTTGTCATAGTCATTGTGTTCTACTGTAATGTAAATATAATGGATATGTCCACAAGAAAACTGTGTGCAAACAACACAAATTGCATTACTGTACCAAATTAATGGTACACCTACCCCTAAGCTTAGTAACCAAAAGCAATTTGTTTGGCTCTTTTAATTTGTCAAAGTAAAGATGCCAGTTTTTGTTAAAAAGTGAATAAATGAGTGAGGAATTGCAAAATAGTTTTCAAGTGGAAAATTGCCAGGTTTTCTTAATATTGTAAGGACATTTAGTCCTCAAAAGTATAGTGAGGCAAGTACACACTGTGGAGAAGCCAGGCGACTTAATGAATGTTATAGAATGTTTGAGGATGCAAGATGGATATCGATTCCTAAATCACATCCAATGCTAGATAATAGTGTCTCTAAACAAGAATAAAAAGACATGTTTACAGAAAGACATTCCTTCAGCAGGATTTGAAGTATTGCCATGTAATTTCATTACTGTTGGACACTTGCATTTCTATGCTCATGTTTTGGCCCTCCTTTTAAATTCATACACATGTATGGTATGTCAAGATCAAGTCGTTGTTCCATAAGCTCAACTTGTCGATGTTCGTCTCCGTTTTGGGGTTCAGTCTGCTATTAATATGTTTGTTCAAAAATGTTGACCTTTCAGTGGCTCAGGTCTTGGTGCATTTCTAATAAAAATGTGTGTGATCAGCCATGGAGTTAAAATCCTGCTTAGTATTGTATTAATTATGCCATCAAGGCCCTGACTTGTTGTGGGATGGACCCACATGACCTCTGAAGTTGTTTTGTTGTATCTGGCACCGATGCATTAGCAGCAGGTCCTTTAAGTCTTGTAATTTATGAAGTAAGGCCTGCATGGATTGGATTTGTTTGTCCAGCACATCCCACAGATGCTCGTTTGGCTTCAGATCTGGGTAATTTGGAGGCCAAGTCTGTTGCATTGAAAAAAAGGTGGACTTGGACAGTGGCATCAAAGGTGTCTTTAGGAATGTTGGAACAAAACCAAGAAAGAAATAAGAAAATGTTTTCTTATTCATTGGCTTTGAATATAGATTACAGGGTATAATTTCTTAGCACATTAACTTATGTAGTGTTTATATTCATATTGCCATAACAGTCATAAGTCATATAATCAAAACCTCAACATGTTATTATTTAAAGTGACAGACACTGCACAAACTGACTGAGCATGATGCTTTCATCTCTGAAGGGTTTCATCCGCATGTTCAGTGTGGGTTACCTCATCCAGTGCTGCTTGAAGGTTCCATCAGCATTTAGATATGCTTTTACCCAACCCTCCCGGCTTCTGTCACTGCTCTACAACAAGGAGAATTTCCAACTAGGAGCGTTCCTCGGCTCTTTCGTCAGTATTTACAAGGTACGTTTTTTTCTTTCTTTTTTAAATAGTTTTCCCAGTGTTAGATTTCTGACATGAATGACTTGTTTCCTTTGAGCTGAGGTATAACCAAGCCAATAAACCGACTTTCTGGTTTCAAAGTTTGTATTTGATTTTGCATCTTTTCTCTACAAAATGTAGCCGTTTTAAAAGGATTTTTAGTTTTTTGGTTTATAAATGGGCACAGTCATTCATCTGTCCCTTGCATTTTCTTTTGTCACCTCACAATGTTTAAGTTTAAATCTTGCCCGTCAGAGGGTGTCAGCTTCACTTGTCCTGTAGTGCACCACCAAACTAGGAGTTATTCAGAAGCTGTAGGAGGTTTTTTTTTATTTTTTTTATTATTTTTTATATTTATATTTTTTAAAACATGAACTCCTTGGCAAAAATGGACCATGCCCAAAGGGGCAAAACATTAAGGTATTTAATGGCCTCAACTAGGGATGCACTGATAAGAGTATCGGGTAATAAAATATGCTTGTCTACTCAAATAATTACTGTTATACATGGCACCCGATACCAGTTTACAGCAGTGTGACATTGAGCAGGTAGGTGATAAAGAAATGCCAATATTTTAGCATATATGGGCAATTATCACAGCTGAATGTTAAACGAAGCAAGCGTTTGATATATATTTTATTTTATTTTTGTCAAAAATGAGGAACATCTTATGAAAATAATTATTGGGATTGGTCAAAGGTATTCTTGCCTAGGAGTGTATACAATTGTGAATTTGTTCTCGGTCTGTCTGTCTTCATGCTTTTCTTTTTCTAATCTTAAGGGAACCAGCTGCTTGCTCAGGTGGATGCGAAACCTTGATGATGAGCTTCATGCTCTTGTAGCAGGTAAATCCTTCTGGTCTGTTTGCTTACTGGATCCTACCTTGTTGATTTGTTTTTCCACTCACAATTTGGTTATTTCAGGTTTCCTTGCTGGTATCTCCATGTTCTTCTATAAGAGCACCACCATCTCAATGTATCTGTTCTCCAAGCTTGTAGAGGTACAAAGCTTTTTAAACTCTCAATACTTTTCAGATATGTGATACAGTCTGTATTTTAGATTTTGTTTTTGTAAGTGCTGTATATTATGTTCTGGTGAAGTGAGTACACTGCCTTATTAACTCCAGTTCTAATACAGTTCTACTATGAATCCCCCCTTTCTAGACCATGTACTTTAAAGGCATTGAAGCAGGACACTTTCCCTACTTCCCTCAAGCTGACACGGTAATCTATGCCATCTCAACTGCCATCTGCTTCCAAGCGGTGAGTCCTCACAACGGTCTGACCATTCTGATCGTTAAGGAATTATTGCTGTAATTGATTCATAAATTTGACCAGACCCAAGTATGGAAGCATAGAGGTGTAAACAACAAAGTTAAACACTTTTGTTAGCCATAGTAAGTAGTAGACTCTGAGTGAGGCTCATACCTGTCAGGTTTTGGATTTAAAAACAATGGAAATTTTCCCCCGCACGTTTCGAGCCATCCCACCAGCCAAACCGAGGTGCAGTATCTTTTACATTTCGAGACAGGTTTAAAAGAAATCTAAAATAACCACGTGAAACACTACAAACTACAATTAGATGATAAGAATCAGATAGGGCTACCTTTGGTGACACTGAAATGCTGTGGACATTCCTACACATGTAATTCTTATAATACAGTCTAAATGAAAACACAAAAGAGAATTGAAGCACATTTATTCATTTTACATATTTTCAGCATATATACACATTGCTTGTCTTAAAGTAAAACATTTTATTTTCATTACACATTTGTAGTAACTCATGTTCACTCTTGGTTCTCTGGTATTCACAGACTTTGCATCCTCTAACACTTTTTTGGAAGGAGTGTATTTGTGGGCGGGGCCAGAGTGGTTTTACATGAGAGTAAAGCACAAACAGTGCTGTGATTACATTTCAGGATCCAAACCTTGGTGTAAAAGTGTGTTTTAATTGCAACCTGGACTGTGTATGCAAATTTGATGATCTGACTTGTGGAATAATTAGCCAGTACAACCAAAATTAGCTTAAAAATGACTGGTAGGTCTGCCACTTATAATCAGGCTTTAAACTGAATTCAAATTAAACATCAGTGTCTTCTTTTAGCAGACTCAAACTGTGTGCATAAGTTATTTATTTGCAATTATTGATTTAGCTTATTATGTCCGAATTGCTGATACACAACTAAAGTTCCATTCCTTAAACCACATTACACATAGCAGAGAGTGAAAATATCACACATTTATTCACTCTTTCAGTCTTCATCTAAGGACCCATTTTAAAATGTGATTCCAGTAGAATGTCTTTGGGGATTTTAAATCAGCTCATTAGCCACTCATCAATGTTAGTACGGCGACCTTGTGGTCTTTAAAACCTGTTCTTTTCTAATTCTTTGGTTGGTGTATTATCTTCCTGCTGTCTATTTATAGATCTGTGAGTGTGTGTGTGTGTGTGTGTAATTGTTTCACAGCAGTCCGCATCCTATAATTACCCCCAACTAATAGTTCTTTTGTGTGTCACCATTTTAACTCGTCATGTGATTTAGCAAATTATAAGATGTAAACAGTTATTTGGAGCAATTTATTTAAAATAAATAGTGTTTCCCATGAGCCAGTAGTTTATATGCAGTTATTATTGAATAATTTGAAGTTTTCCGTGGTGGGTGTTTTTATTGCAGACTCACTGACAAAAAATAAAGCACCTAGATAGGAATGTCTAATTGATGCAAAACTCTGCAGGCAGTTGTCTTGGGCAGATATTTAAATGATTGGTTTGGTCTAATTAAACACTGGGTCTTGCCTTAAGAGTGCTTCCCCTGCTGCTCTATAAAAAGGCTCACAGAGACCACTTTTGGGTAGAGTACTACTTGATGAGGTACACATGCTTCACAGGTGGCACCCCTCCTTCTGCCTGACCATTTTCCTTTTACATGTGCAGCATTTAGCAGAGGCTCTTATCCAGAGCGACTTACAACTGATACAGTCTTACAATCCAAGCAATGGTGTGTTAAGGGCCTTGCCCAAGTGGCAGGGGTGGGATTTGATTTCTGGTCCAGAGTGCAGTACCTTAACCGCTAGGCTACCACAGTCCCAGGTGCTTATCAGTAGGAAATTTGTAGTCATGATGCCCTTTTGACAGCCAGCCACCACAACGCCTTCGTTTGGACTGGTGTTGGGATGATGCCAGCTTCAAGTGTGCAGGATCTACTTTCTCTATCTAACTACGACATCATGGTAAATGTGCAAAAACAGAACCTTTTCGCCTTCAATGCCCAATTGTGTCTCATCTTGTATCCAGGCTAGAGGTGACCCAGTGGGGTACTAGTGGTACTACTCCTTTGCATTGTACAGTTTTTGCAAATACATTTATTCCTCCATATATTAAGCTCATTTAATACCAGTTATTGTTACTATTTCTTGGTAGTTTTTTGTGAATGTAGCATGCAAAATATTTTATTTTTCTTTTACTTCTATGGAATTTAGCAGATTACTTATAACTGCTAAAATTGTCAAATGTGAGGGCAGACTAAAGAGGTTAAGGGTCTTGTTCAATTGCTCAACAATGCCACCTTGATTTAAACCCAGGAATTTGTGGTTCATAATCCAGTACGTTAAGTCAAGTCAATTCAGATTTATTTATATAGCGCTTTTTACAATGGTGCATTTTCACTAAGCAGCTTTACTACATATTACTACTATATTTTCTTAAAAGGCTCATCCCAAATTTAGCAAGCCTAGGGTGACAGTGGTGACGAAAAACTTCCTATATGTTTAAGAAGGAAGCCTTGGGAGGACCAAGATAAAAGGACCCATCCTCCTTGGGTGGCTTAGATGTTTTATCGATTGTTTAATCTTTCCCTCTAGGCGGTGATGGAAATGCAGAATCTACGACCATCATACTGGAAGTTTCTGCTGAGACTGACCAAGGGCAGGTGGGTATTGCTTTTTGCGGCGGCAGTGCTGTGTTTTTATTTTGGTGTGGGAGGCACCTGGCTAATGTAATGATACCAAACAGAGCTGAAGAGCCAGCATTTTGCTTATTATGTTTCTAAATCTTCAGGTTTGCCTTGATGAACAGGAAGGTGCTTGATGTCTTTGGAACTGAAGCTTCTAAAAAATTTAAAGATTTCACTCCCAAGCTGGACCCCAGGTACATGCTGGTTCCTCCATCTTTGGATGTCCAGCTGAGCTAACGGTCCTTGCAGACTGCAGCAACCCCACCAGGAGCCAGAAGTCATAGAAGGCCAGCTCCTTCTCAATTGCTTGAGCTGTGAAATGTGTCGCTGGGAGCATGGCATTCTGGCATTGGACAAAAGCAGTATTAAGTGGTTGTAATCCTTCAAAGTTAATTGGAACATGTTCTTAGAAGAGTTGATACTGATTGAACTGCTGCCAGCATTTAAGGATTGTTTACTTTGTACACCAGTAGGTGTAAAGCTTCACATCATTCAGTCATAACAAGTGAGGTGTTGAGACCATAACTCTTGCTATAGAAACTCAGATGTGATGCCTTAATTGTAGCTCTGATTTTTAAACTAGATGGTGGAGAGATTTAATTCCTAGTAATCAAGCTAAAGCATGTGTAACACTTTCAGAGGCTTTTCCTCTAAATTCTGTTTGGAACAATCAGAACTTTGTTTTCAATGGCCACTTTTGCAGTGCAGGATTAAAAGCTTAGTTTTAATTTGCTGCTCAAATCCAATTGAGTTGTTATGCTGTTGGCGAGAGACTGTGTGCAAAAGAACACCACTGTACTCGAGATTACTTTCCATCAGGGCTGTCCAAACCAACTTCACTGCTCAAACACTATATTTACTTGAAAAAGTATTAGTATTGTAATTATTGTATTTTAACCTTAATTTTAATATGATATAAAAGAGTAGATCTATATTATATTAAACCATTTGAATGTGGACTTTTTGCCTATGAATATTTGGATATTTATTAGTCCATGCTATACTTTTAGTGCCTCTGTGATTTTTCAGCTTATGAGAATTGAAAGCACACAGTACATTTATGCGCATAATGAACACATTATGTTCTGTTTGATCAGACAGTAACAAAATCTTTTTAGGCTACTGGAATGTAAATGTATATTACCTGAAAAGGGCCTGAAAACAAACAATAAATGTCAGAGATACAGCTGAAAGCACTAGTAGAAGCCTAAATTGTTATAGAAATGCTAAACCGTTTTCACAGAAATTATAGAAAATACAGTAATGTAGCATTACCACCCTCCACTCTAACACCTAAGAAGAGGGTATGATGGACCTGAAACTTTTGTTTGACGGAGTCTAAAATTTCAATTCTATTATTCAAACAAGACAGAAGATCAGCCAGATGAAACAAGTGAATGTTTATTTACACTGCTCAAAAAATAAAGGGAACATTTTAACAACACAATGTAACTCTAAGTGTTCCCAGTAGTTATAGGTTAGAGAAAGTATGCAAATAGTGGGCAACAAACAAAGGGCAACAAAACAAATTACCACCTAAAATTTGACAAGTACATACAAACACTATTTAATGCTTGCTACAAATAAGCAGCGGAAATTCATCCACAAAAAGTAATGCCCAACTCTCTAAACACATCAACCGAGTTAGAACAGTGTGTAGTCCAAATGGAGCTATGAGGAACGAACGCATAAATAGTAAGCTTATTACTATACTATAATTACTATAAGTTCTCTGCTCTTATACTTAGGCAGCATTGATTGGCTGTTTATGGCCAAAATGTCTGGAGTTAAAAGACAGATTTTATTTTCCTATCATACTGCAATTTATTGTAATTAAGATCTCGTGAACGGCACATGACTGTATAAGGAATGATGTATGTAGATTACATGCAAACATTACTAATTTACAAAAATGGCATAAAGTGTCCATGTATTTTGGTATTCCTTGGTGTCTTGGTAACAATCATGGTAGATGCCAAGGGTTGATTGTATAATTGTATACAATTCATATAGGACACTTGGGTGGCCCAGAGATCAAGAGACCTGGCCATCACATTCAGGAATAAATGGCTGTGGTCAGGGTATCATTTTCCAGCACTGTAACAGTAATGATTGGGCCTTTACCTTATTCACTTTGAGGATGGGTGCTTGAGCCCCCTGTGAATATGACCAGTTAAAACTATGATTAAAACATGAATATTGTTCATGAATATTTAGCTAAAGTATAATACAGCATGATATTGGCCACAAATGACCACAAATGTTGAATTTAACTAACACAGTCTGACTGTTCAGTCTTAGGTTCTATTAGATCTGAAACAAGCTGTCCACAAGAAATTATATTATGTTGAGTGATTTTGCTGTTCCCACTGATTCAGTCGGTGTACATACACCTGCGGTAACAAAACATCTGATTAATCAACCCCAACCCACAAGCCTATTTGTAATAAATGCCACTATTAACACCATTAGCCCACATCAGGGTTTTCATTTGTAGTGTAAATTTATTTCATGGTAATAAACTGATCATTTCTTGGGTGCATACCTTGTTGGAAACATTTAGGATGAAGGTAACATTGGTGTACAATATCTAAACTGATCATCTAAGACTTCACATATTTTCCTAAAACATAGATCAATACAAAGGCCCACGTAATTAAAGATGTAATCACCACCCTGCTCATTAGCGCAAATACTATTAAATTAGCAAAACGTGGTGTAAATTTGTGTAGATATGGCCAAAGAAATACTGTATACTTTGTATCTAATGTACAAAGAATGTTTGTTTTCTAATTAAAGAATTTATATTCAATATAAATATTCCACTTATTTTCCTTCGGAACAATAAAATGCCAAACCAAATCTAATAACACGTATAAAATACTATTTGACCTATTTATAACAGATATTACTCAGTGATTATAACGGCAGTAGACACTAATTTATAACCCCAATCAGAAAAAGTGGGGTAGAATGAAAGTGCTAGAAAACATTTCTTACATTTACTCTGATTTTATTTTGTTAACAGTATAAACCCCAAGCTTTTTTTTATCTGGTCAGCATAGTTTCCTTTGTTTAAAAAAAAATCCATTCCTATATTTTAGTCCTGCCACACATTTCAAATAAAAATGGTATTGGTGTACTAATGTAGGGTAAGGTAAAAAAAAAAAAGAAAGAAGTGATTTCAAACAGCTTATGTCAGCAGGTGATTATAATCATGATTTGGTACAAAATCAGTGTCCAGTGTCTTTGAGGAGCAAAGATGGGCGAAGGATCTCCAGTGCAAATGTGATAAACAAGTGTGATACAATTGTTAAAATGTTTAATTCAATTCAATTCAGTTCAATTTTATTTGCCTAGCGCTTTTTACAATAGACATTGTCACAAAGCAGCTTTACATTAATATATAAACAAGTGTCACAAATGAATTCCCTATGAATTCCCTAATGAGCAAGCCAATGGTGACAGTGGCAAGGAAAAACTCCCTGAGATTAAGAGGAAGAAACCTTGAGAGGAACCAGACTCAGAAGGGAATAAACATAATTAATACATTTAAATGTTTTATATATAATGTTAAGTCTATGAAGAGATGGGAGAGGGAGCATCTTCGGCACGGCTGATCAGTCCGTCTGATATCATCTCCCATAGCAGGGTCACCATTGGAGCGAGAACCTCGGAAAAGAGGAAATGAATTAGACATGCTCTTTGTTGCCATTAACATATGAAGGACTAAAACTGGAACCAGAACTACAGGCTAAATGTTTGACTAAACGGAATGTTCATCACCAGTGACGTGTTCTAGACATCTTTGACAAGTGTAGTTTACACAAACTTCTTCATAGGCAACACTGGTTTTGTCAAGTCATAAAGAGAATTCCAGACAGGTTACTGGTGTTTGAAGATGAGTGTTGCATTTGCAGCTGCCATAGCTTGTGACTTGTGACTTTCTTTTACAAACCCTTAGTCACAGACCACATATATAATGTACCCTGTCTCCATAGCCTGGCTGTGTCATCTTTCAGTCATTCATTCAGCTTAATCCACATGAGGTTGGGGGCTAGCCGGCAACTCTGGGCACAAGGGCAAGAACAACCCTAGACAGGGCACCAATTTATCATAGGGCACATAAACACAGTCACACACTAAGGGCCATTTTAAAGACCAGTTAACCTAAAAGGAAACCGGAGTACCCAGAGTAAACCCAGGCTGCTCCACCCTGGGATTAACCCTGAGCCGTTCTTGCTGTTATAGCACCGTGCTCCCACTGTGTAAACTTGTACCCTTAATATTTTTTGTTCATTCTTTTCAGAATGATATTATATAGACAATATAATAATGCCGTTATCTGGACACCCCTTTTAATTATTATTCTACTCTTTCAGCCAATCCCTGCAGGATTATTGAATTTCTCTTGGGTTTTATTATCTTATCCTGTAACAAAATATTGTGGCGCATTACAGTTACTGATTATTTAACAAATCTTACGTCTCACTCATGCTTCTGTGCCAAAGAAAAAAAAAGAAACCCAAAAAAAACTAAAACGTTCAATTGTACTCATGCTTTAAGATAAACGAGATAGGATAAAATAAGATATTATGTTGTGTTATATATATATATATATATATATATATACACTACCGTTCAAATGTTTGGGGTCACTTAGAAATTTCCTTATTTTTGAAAGAAAAGCACAGTTTTTTTCAATGAAGCTAACATTAAATTAA
>JAVSBV010130962.1:0-17537 GCA_033117975.1 Parotocinclus spilosoma
GTCTGTCTGTCTCTCTCTCTCTCTCTGTCTGTCTCTCTCTCTCTCTGTCTCTCTGTCTCTCTCTCTGTCTCTCTGTCTCTCTCTCTGTCTGTCTGTCTCTCTCTCTCTGTCTCTGTCTCTCTCTCTCTGTCTCTGTCTCTCTCTCTCTCTCTGTCTCTCTCTCTCTGTCTCTCTCTCTCTCTCTCACTCTCTCTCTCTCTTAATCTTTCCCCTTTTCACTATCTGGAGAGAAATCAATCGTTGCACAGCTTCTGGAACACTGTAATCAGCAGTGGAAACCTAATGATGTCTCTGTGGTTGCAAGAACACTTGGCACTTGTTGGAGTTGTTTCTGAGATATTAGAGTAATGGGATGGGTTAGTCTTCCTGTATTGCCTTCAGGGAGAGGAGGAAGAAAGCATGAAAGAGGTGTCTCTAGTCATAACTTTACATCATCTTTTTTTGTTGCTTCTTCCTGGAAATGTGTTTGTGTGTATGCCTTCTTCATGCTTCAGTCAGGCCTCAGGGGTATCGGAAGTACTTGTCCACCTGCAAAGATAGACCTGCCTGTAGCCAGGGAAACAGTGAGTGTGTGGTTCACCTGAAGTGGCTCTAAAAAACAAATAAAGTTTTGAGTTGTTAAGTGTACAGTGCCAAATTAGAACTGGGTCTGTATAAAAGTGCATATTTTTAAAAAACACTCTTTATTACATTAAGTTTTATTCAATTGCTGACATTGTCTGGTCAGCTTTATTTTATTTGTTAATGAACATCCATCACTGCATTAAGTCTTTCAATACATTTGCTAAAAAAGTTGGGACAGCAAAGCATTGTCCACTATAATATTGATATATCGTCTCACCACACTTAAAAGACATTGTGGTACAGAGAATGTGAATCAGTACAGTTAACGTGAGGCTTCCTTTCGCACAGTAAAGTTTTAAGTGGCATTAGTACTTGACAAACAATTTCCAATGTTATCCCTTGGCCATGAGGTTATATCAGCTATTGTGGAATGATGGTTCTTGATGCAGTGCTGTCTGAGAGATCGAAGATCACGGGCATTTAGTTTAAGCTTGCTCCTTGACCTTTATGCAGTTAAAACCTTCCAGATGACTTGAATCGTTTAATGATATTATGCACTGAAGGAGCATTCCTTTCAGTCTTTTTTGAGGAGTAGTGTTTTTAAACATTTGAATAATGTTTTCATGCAATTGCTGCCAAACTGGAGATTCTCTGGTCATCTTTGCTCATGAAGGATTCAGACTAGATGCTGCTTTTGTAACAAATCATGCTTACTCCTGTTGACATCACCTTTCAATGTCACTATCACTGTCATTCACTTTCATTACATTTTACTGTTCTTTTGTATAAGCTACAAGTGCCAAATGTATGACAAATACAAATCTTGAATTTAGAATTTAGACACTGCTAACTCATAAGCATTATTTCTGTTTGGCGAATTGTTTGAACTGTGAATCTGTAGAAGGAACTGAGGTCTGAGTTCTGGCCAGGATTTCTCCCTGTCTGAGCGGGTCTGATCCAGTTTCCTTCCACATTCCAAAAACAGTTGGTTAGTGTTTAGGTCAGTTGGAATCTCTAAAGTGCCAGAATGTGAGTGAGTGTGTGCATATGTTTGGTTGCTGCCTAGCATCCTGTTCTTCTGGTAGGGAAAGTGATCAAATTCTTGACAATCAAAACCATTGGTGGCAGTGTATTAGTTTTATACAGTTGTTTATGATGCAGCCAGTTTAGGGATACTAATTAATGTTAAAGGACACAATGCAACAAATAAACCCCAAATAATGATTTCTTCTCTTCTGTTGTAAGATGATTAGAAAATTCATTACACAATTCTTAATATTATCATCATCATACTGGTATTCCAGTATTGTCTAGAAGACTCTAAATGCTTGTAGTTATATAAGGTTAAATCACCCCTCTGAAATACTTTCTAAAGGTCGTTGCCAGGAATCTGATGTCTAATTGAACATTTGGAGACTTTGTCTAAAGATCTGCAAAAATATTTTGTAAATTTCAGGCATATAACAATGCTCCTTCATGATCAACACACATTTGTGTTAGGGTTCCTACCTTCCCCTGGTGCGTTCGGCCGTCCTCGCCTGTCGCCATTACAGAGCCATCGGTGGGACGGCTTTATATCCACTATCTTAATTATGTCCAGATCCCAGGTCATCATCATTCTCTCGAGATTCCATCTCCATTCGGTTCGCGTGTCTGACCATCGGCGCCCATGCACCCTTCCGCGTTCCCTAGAGATAGTGGAAAAGTCCGGGGGCTTATTAGGGCCGATGGACTGGTATGGGCGGGTAACCCTGAGGTACTTAGTTTGTTAGGGGCACTATGAGGGTTTTCCCTGTCCCGTACTCGTGTGCTCCTCGCACGGTCAGAGCTCGTGCTCTTCGGTCGTCGGCACCTACCTAGCCTCACTCCAGCCGGAAGATTGTTCTGAATAGGACACTCCCGGACTGGCTTCTTCGTTTTAGAGCTCACGCTCGCCCTCTGGCGCTTCGGCGCTCCTCGCGATTTATTCTCGTTCGCGCTCCTCGCGTATTTGAGTTTATTTTTGTGTTCTGTTCTTTGCGCCTTTTGTGTGTTATTCACACTCGTGCTATAAGCGTGCCGTGAGCTTATATGCTCGGCTTTTTGCGCTTTAGCTGCTTCCGCGATTTCTTCACCCCCTCGCGTTGCGTGTGCGTTAGAGCTCACGCTCGCCCTCTGGCGCTGCGGCGTCCTTTTCCCCTCATTACAGCAGCAACCCGGTTCTGTGTTAGAATTACACTGTCCGGCGCTCTTGCGCTCTATTAAGTCGTGGCTGGCTCGAGGTGTGCCCCAACTAGAGTAACCACCGGGTAAAGACGCACTCTATAAGACGTATTCCGGTTTAGTTTTTTTAGCATTGCATGCACTTTCGAGCTCACCTTTGCTCCCTGGTGTTTGGACTACCTCCGTGCCTCGCCATTTAAGAGACGTCCCAACCGTGCCTTATGCACGTTTGCCCCGGCTGACGCTTTAGCGTCCTCTCGCTCCCACTTGGGTCGCAACCTTGGCGCGCCTCTTTATCCTTTCGGTTTCATTATGTTAGGAGTCTGACACTCCGCTCTTTATCCCTTTTTTGTTGTTCTATATTATTTCCCCATTATTATTATACGACGTGGGATATACTTATCCTGCATACTTGGGTCCAAAATTAAAACCACCACCACTGCTCGTAACAGTTTTCTTCCTTTCCTGTTTTGCTAACTTATTGATTTGTCTTCTTTATTAGCTTTTGTATTTAATGTTTTTATTTCATATTTAATGTTGATTTTGTATTTGCATTTGTATTTGATTAATTAATTTTTTCAATTATTCCTTTTGTATTACTTTATTTTCATACATAAACAGGACTGAATTTGTGTTTTTAAGGTAACAGAGACCCGCTGCAAGAAGGTGTGCACATCAAAGTCGGACCTGCGCTCCAGTGACTTCAGTATTGTCGGCTCTCTGCCTCGGGATTTTGAGCTGTCGAACTTTGATTGCTATGGGAAGCCAATTGAAGTGGGAACCGCATCGGGAAAATCGCAGGCCAAAAACAACAAAAAACCGCTACCTGCAAAACCTGTGATACCATCAGCGGCCAAACGTGTCGACCTATATGCTCGTGCCATCTTCCCCTTTACCTTCCTCTTCTTTAACATCATCTACTGGTCTGTGTATCTGTGATCTTCTATCTGCTTCCTTTCCTCTAGCTGCCTCCATTTTACCACACTTTCCCCACTCACTGTGTCTTTTGCAGTCCATTCCAAACCTCAGGCATCAAACAGAACAGATCTATTATTATCTACAGAAATGTTGAGAAAGATTGCAAAGAAAAAAAATATTATTTTGATGTAAATACAGAAAATCATATATAACTTAAGATTTAGCGTTAAAATACCATCACATACAACATTGTACAAATATCTTAGGCCATCACTAGATAATATATACCTTTTTTAGAACTGGTATAATGAACCTATTGAATGTTTTTTTTTTTCAGTATCTTTATTATAATGCCAGAAGAAAATACATGACATTTGTATACAGTATTTAAAAACTGAGTATAATTTAAAAAGCAGCATCTGTAAACAACAGTGGCAAGTATTTAGCGTGAACTCTGAAGAGGTTTAATCAGGAATGCTTTAACAGCCAAGAAACCACCTTTTCTCTAGGGGAACAAATTAAAAAGACTAAGATATGCTATAGAGATTGGTGGAAAAGTATTATGGAGTGATTCCAGGTTTGAAAAGTTTAGGTCAAGTCACAGACAAATTTTTATATGGTCATTATTGCTAGAACAAATCTAATTGTGGCCTAAGAATTTTGCACAATAGGGTATTTGGCGTAGTATATTTATTTATTTAATATCTTATTTATTTATTTAATTTATTTATTATTCAAGCTATTGTAGTTAATGCTCTACAACTAAAGTCAGAGCAATTATTGTCGTGCATGTGATAAATGTATGATATTAATAATTATATATTTAAAGGCATTTAATATTTATTTTTGATCTCTGCATCAACTGTTGATGGAATTATGATTAAGAAGATGAATATGGGAATGATGATAAGTATTATCTTGATTATCTTGATATACTTGTTTGTACATCCTGATAATGGTGACTGACAGACATCTTTGGAAACTTCTTAACCTCAATTTTGATATTTGATTTATATTCAGTAAATTATTTATTCAGTCAAGGGTCATGTTGGGTTTGGAATCTATTCCATGAACACTGGCACAAAGCAGGGACACATCCTGGGCAGGGCATCGGTTAATCTCATATTTTATATATTATATGCAGAGAGAGATTTAGAATGGATGCAAGGAAAAATCCAAGCATTCCTTTGTTAAAGACCTTGGTTCATGGGCCAAACTTTGTGGTGCTGGGACCACCTCACTTATTCATGCCTCATACTTAAAATTTAGACTAGCCAGTACATTCAATGTAAGAATTAAACCCAGGACTCCAGAATTTATATTATAAAGCTCTATTATTGTGGTTATATTATAAAATTTGTAATTTCTTAAATCAAGTGTGATCTAAGTTACCACTTGTCAACCCAGGGATGTGTCACTCAGCAAATTCAGAGTTACTTGTTGGTCTTATAAAGATACACACTGCCACACTGAATTGTGTCTTTTGATGATCTACCAGCTTGCAGGCATTCACACGTGTAAAACAAGTGAAGTCCAGCATTCCTCCTATGCTTGTAAATCTTTATCAACTAATAAAACTACCAGGACCAATGGCTGTAATATCCACACAACATCGTAATGGCTCATTTTTAATCACAACAGCGTCATTTCATTATATAGCCTATTTCAAAACAATCATCTTACACAATTTCAGATCAAATTAGATTCAGATAAAATTATCCAAAAGGGTTAAAGGGCAAAAATCTGTCCACTAGGCATCCGTGCAAAACAGTTAACTTAATTCCAGAGAAATGGCTGGATATATGTTCCCACACCCCTTGTGAGCTTAATCTAAAATCACTCCCTGAAACTGAATGCTGAAAAGCAGCTGAGCTGCAATCCTTTATGCTCTACTAGGGTCCCATAGTTCTCAAGGATCACCTTGGCAAGGACCTGTACAGCAACTTTGTTGTTTTTAGTTGGAATGAATTTATTCTTAACCCCAGCAATTACAGTGGAAATGGTTGCATATGTCATGGTTTCTTTTGTTGAAAGTGTTGGGCAAATACATGGCAGGGACAAAATTGTGTTCACGATTCTTCAAGTTGTTTATTTACCTGATGAATACAAACAATATGGATCTTTGGACAATATTTTGGGATTTATTTTAAAAATATATATTTAGGCCAAATTAAGTATCTTTTACTTAAGCCACACCAGCATCTACAACAGCTGATTAAAATATTATCATAAATTCCCCCTACCAAGTTTCTATCAGCTTTACATAATATCCCACCAACTATCCTCTCCCAGTGTTTGATTCCTGCCCAACAGTACACAAAAGTCAGCCATTTATATTTTTACTTTGTCCACAAAGCTTGGGGACAAATGTATCGCTGTGAGAAATGTTTGTTCCATTAATACAGAACACAGTGCAGACAGAAAATAATGTCTATGGTGTATACAAAAGATTCAAACGTCAACATCCATATTACACTTATCCCTGTGAGCCATCACACATGGTTGTATGCAAGGTCAGTGAGCTACATGATAATGTGGATGTATCTGAACTCCATTTTATTAAACACAAGTGTCTTCTCTTTCCAGATGAAGGTTGCTTTATAGTTCTTCCCATGGTTTCCACACAGAAAGAGGCTGTATGCTGTAGATGATTATGTTGCATGGTTGTAAGTTTTTATGATAGAAATAACAGATCAATTTAATTTGACTGCTTTTTGACTGCAACAGAATTTGTAGCACATTCAACAGAATGTCCAAGTGGAAAGTGAGGTGGTTCTCTGGAAACCTTTACAATTCTGAGATGGTGACACACTGGACTTTGTATGAAGATTGTGGGTCATTGCATTATATTATCATTTATGTTTGATATGTTACATTACTCATTTATCTGCAATGGTATGCCCAAAGATACCTTTTTACATCTCCGTTCACAATTGTTCTCGCAGACACATACAAGCAGGAAAAAAACAACATGATATGAAGTACATCAGAACCAGCTGTGCAACATCTGGAATAGGAGTATCTGAGAAAGAGGAAGCTGGAAGGAGTAAATTCATGTCAAGATACAGTTTATAGTAATTTTACAAAAAATAAATTGAAGACAAAAATAAGGAGAAATCAATAGAGGCTAATTTACATGCATTGGGGCTGCTGAATCAGAATTTTAAAACATTAAAATGTTTGCCACTTACTTCAGCCAATTTCATTTTGATCTGTATTTTACTCGACATGCCAGGGAGCAACACCAGCCACTTCCATGTTTAGCTGGCCCAGCAAACAAGGGTTGCAATGTCACGTATTTAATTTAACAAATTACAAATTTGTGCAAATGAATGGGTTGTAATAGCCTTGCCAAAAACAAGTGCACACACATCAATTTTAATACCATCTCAAAATTTAATAAATTTTTTTTTATTAATTACAAAACTGAGGGGTGGTATCCCCTTAAACCAGTAATTCACCAGGATTACTTCTGGATTGTATTTGAACTAGAATTTGAAGTTTCAGTGTTTGCCCAGTCCCATCCCATCTCTTTCTCTCACCCATGTCCTTTCAGTCACTTTCTAATGTCTTGTAAAAATAGATTGAGTTGGGGAAACATTAGCATCAGGAATTCTTACCAATTTTGCATAGTTGTTATTTGCATAGTTGCATATTCAACAATGAGGTGCCATGTAATAGTCGAAATCATAGAAAACATTAAGCTTATACTTTAAACCTATATGTGACCTACTTTAGACTTTTAACCTATATGTGTTCATAACATTGCCATCAACAAACTGACCTCAGAACTTGCCAAATACTAGTTGAGGTGAAGCAACTGTCAAAAAAGTCTAGTTTATAAAAAAAACGAAATTGCCAGCATCAGAACAACAATGGAAGTCCATGGAGCAAAAACAACTGAAATAGCTTCCATGTCAGATGGCATCCAGCTTCCTTTAACAATGGTGGAGGAATTTATAAAGGCTAAATCTGTAAAATTGAAGTCTGAGTCCATGATCAAATGTACAGGAATTTATAAAGGCTGAATCTGTTTTAGAAAATCATGGTCCCTTGCGTATATATATATATACATTTATTTGGAGGGAAAGAAAAAAACATGTAAAAGGTCATTTGTGTTGTTTTTTTTTATAAATTGAAGATTGAAGTTCAGCATTGTGCCAGTCTGACGGTGTTTCAGAATTGGCTCTGTGTCAAAACAGCAGAATTTTAATTTTAGCATCCATGGAAAATGAGTGAATCAATATTTAGACCAATCTATTAACATTGATCATAACGAGAACTTTTAACAGCCAAACAATGTCTGACATCAACGTGAATTCAACGTAAGTGCTTGATGTCATTTAATCATTGATTCATAGGTTTTCTAAGGTTTTTATGCTTTTGACATGCACAGACATGTAATATTGGATAAGGTTCCTCAATCAAAAACTAAATATAACAAATTTGCCTCATTTGTGTTTTCTTTACGATTTCTGATATAAAAATAAAGATTTAGTTTATATTTATACAGAAATATAGAAACTTTTTTAGGGTTCTCAAACACTGAAGCACCACGGTAGGTACCATATGTTAAATTGATGTCGATAAAAATGCCTTGACCTAGAAAATTGTCCAGAAAATTACACTCACTAAACTGGGCTGGTCTTCTTCCACTAGTGCATTAGGGAAGAACTATGGGACTCAATGGAACAAAAGTATCTTCTCATTGCTCCAAGATCTTGATCCTGCACTCGCATGCCCATTGGTATTGTAAAAATGGTCAGGGCTCAGCAGAGTTACCACTGTAAAAGCACATTGCTCAATATACTTAGCAGAGGTATGACTATGCAGATGATTCATTGTCCATATCACATTGGACCACTTGTTGGTAGGTCACAAACAGCTTTGCAAGAGATGTTCTGATTCAGCTGGCCACTACAATCAGTCTCTTGACAAAGTTGCTTATGCTTTTGACCTTGCCCATTTCTCTAACATTTAATGTCAACTACGGGAACTGAATGTTTACTTAATGTCTAATATATTCCAGATTGAAGCAAAAACATTATTCAGTGTAAGAGACCATGATGTTTGGCTCACTGTTTGTATACAACTTATACTGTATACACCTAGGCTGAAGACATTCCAACTCACATCAGAGGCAACAGTAAAATAATCAAATAAATATTTTGTCCCCAAGCATGGTATGGATTGCCTAGTGTGAGTACACCATTAGGTTACCTTTACATAACCCTCTGAAAAGCCCAAATCGGATTTGTTGCCTTAATGTAATATCAGATTTTTTTAAAGCTGCATGGCCATGCAAATGTGGGCCAAGGTTGGATAAATAACCAAAATTAAAACACTGAGATCAGAAATCATGCAACTGTTACGCCATTCCAACTCGTCATTTGAGATAAAAGCGCTCTGAGGGGAAGGGAAAATGTCAGCAGTGTGGGATGTTTTCAGTGGTAATATAGCAATAAAACAGACCTCGTGAATATTGAGATTTGAGGAATTGCCAAAATAAACAGGCCAAATTCATTTTGAAATGCCCCCTAATTTTTGTAAGAAGTATAAAAAGCTTAAAGGTAAAGTTTAAAGACAAAGAGGATGAAAACCAAAGAAGTGGCCATGGCAGAATAACTAGCTAATTTTAACATAATTATTAAGTGCCATTTCTGTATATCTCAGTAAGAGTGGGTTACGTGAAGCTGTGCTCTTTTTTGTATGTGCAACAGTTTCAGATTGTGAACCGTTTAAACAAATGTCTGATACTGGTCACATAAAAAAGACAGTTGGGACCTAGAACTCATAGTCTATTTAGTAAATAAATAAAATAAATTATTTGATTTGTTAAGATGGAAGAATTAACCATAAAAAAAAATACATGCAAGTCTTTTCACAACTTCATGAGGTCTTACCAATTATAACAAATTAGAAAAGGGAATAAAAATATCTCTTCAATAACTGGATATTGCAGCACTAAACAGCTGGATGAATAAAAAGGTAACTTGTGATATTAACATTAAAGTCATATTTTTAAACATACAGTATTTTATTTACATATTTCTAAGTTAATTTGAATTAATACAGTCACATTAAATCTATAATATCAGAAACTTTTACCATCTTAAAAACATTGCCAGAATCAAAAGTATACTGTCTAAATCAGACTTAGAGAGACTTTTCCATGCTTTTATCTCCCGCAGGTTAGACTACTGTAACGGTGTGCTCACTGGACTTACTAAACGAGCTGTAGACTGTTACAAAAGGGGTGTTAGAACCCAAGTATGCAGGATAGACAAATCCCACAGCTTATAAAAATATATATATTGGAGTGCACGTATAGCATGAGCGCAAAACAAATTGCGAGAGGGGCAAGCCTAGGCTCGAACGTGCAAGTAGCGCGAAGAAGCGAGCCGGTGCGTATCTCAATTGGAGTGGGCAGCCGGCTGGACTGAAGCTATACAGCGCGGGGACGCCATGCCCAGGTGCGTGTCATTTCCAATGCGCAGCCAGGTGGCGAAACTGTAACAGGGGCACGTCTCAATAACGCGTCTCGAAAGGTGGCGAAAGGATGAAAAGCAAGTTACGGCGGAAAGGAAGCCCTCGATGTGTCCCTAAAACACTAATTACCTCAGAGGTTCCCCTCCTACCCATCCTTTGGCACTACAAGCCCCGGGACGTTACCAACTGACCTAACCCTATCGCAGCGAGCGGCGTAGCGAACGGCAGAGCAATCAACCTGGCCACGAACAGCGCTAGAACCCGCACTTAAATAGCCGGAGAAGCAGCTGTTCGTAATCAGGTCGTAAATCAAGCAACATTTATAAGTTGCCTCACCGATTGCTCTGTAACGGCACTCGACGAGGACAGCGGAACGCTCCGGGGTGAAAGGAAGGAACCCTAACATGGACAGCTGCAGTACATCCAGAATGCTGCTGCTTGACTCCTGACTAAAACCAAGAAGCACAACCATATTAGTCCTGTACTCAGGTCTCTTCACTGGCTTCCTGTGGCTCAGAGAATAGACTTTAAGACAGCTCTACTGGTGTATAAGTCTCGCCATTTTTTTATTATTATTTTTAATTCTGTAAAGCACTTTGAATTGCCTCGTGCATGAATGGTGCTATACAAATAAACTTGCCTTGCCTTGCCTTGATCACTATGACTTCCTACTAGCAACGCTGTGCTGGATTTGCCTAATAAAGGTTTAAAGTGTTTTAAAGGTTATATTGCATTCCCTGTTATGGAAATTAGAGTTTCTTGGTTGGTTTCTCGTTCTCTCTTGGTTGTGTGCAGCCAGTAAGGTATGTATTTATATTTTGTTTCTATAGTGTGTGATTGTTAATGTGTGCATGTAACCAAAAAACTACTGAGTTAATTATAACAGTTTAGGCTTGTGAATGCTGTGTAGATATTAGCGTTACACTCATGTTTTCTATTGTAACCCTGATGCATTTTTGTATTGTTTGCATACAGTTTTCCTAAAAAACCCTTTCTATTTACCTTACAGTCGCATAAAATTACTTACACCTAATGTCTTCTGTCCTACACTCTATCTAAATAGCTGTGTGCAATGTGGTCTGCTGACCCAACACTTATTGTACACGGAAATTAACTAAAGTCTGCACTATTGCTTGTCTCCGTGAGACAGGACATAAAATCTCTCAAGAACATAATTATGCAGGCTAAAGAGTAATCCCTATACACCTACATAAGCACATACACTCTCGCTCTCTCACACACACACATACACACTGTGCGTGGAAACAAAAGCATTGCCCACCAGTGATTTGGATGTTCAGCCAGACAGGTCTGAATGCTTTGAAATGCCTTACAGCATTCCATACAAAGCGCTGGTTTGTCTCCCATAATGTCTTGCCGTCTCACTAGAAAACTCTGCACACCAAGCATATGTGGATAGCTGTCGGTTACTATGGCAACAGACACAGAGGCAGCCAGTGCGTGGTTGTGCTGAGAAGTTTAACAATTTCATATTTCACGGAGGTGAAGGGGAGGAAAGGATGATCAGGCTGAGTCTCAATCCAATTTTCAGTAGGTTTGAAGCTGTGCCATATGTTAAGCTCACATAAAAGCTAAATAGTAATATATAACAAGGATTGATCATGTCCACAGTGTAGTTTTAATTTAGCTATGCTGGGCTGTGCATGGGATCATGGCGAGGGCACATGACAAGTAATTAAACTACTAATAAGCAGCGCCCTCTAGAGGAGATGGGGTAATATGGTATTTCATATAGATTATTATGTCATTTATTTGAAGCAGACTGAATATGAACGCTAGAAAAGAACCCTACTGTAATGTTCAATAATATATTGCTTAATGGGTCTGCATCCACACAATAAATAACTGTAAATAACCAGAGTAAATCGTTCCCTAGGGCTTATTTTCCCCATTTCACAGTATTTATGCTGGAGTTTATGCACAAATACATTGCACGATGGTGAGATATGTCTTTCTAGTTCTTTCAAGCACCTATGTGTGGGTCTACAATAATGTTTGCAGCTATTGTACCTCAAGGTGATATATCAAAAAAGGCCAGTGTGTGTATATGTACAGTATATAATGTCTGAACATGTCGGAGGCTTCCAAATATTGAATTGTAAAAAAGCCTAACTGTAAATGTAACAGCAAGGAATACCACCAACAAAGTAAATGGATTAATTTATAAAATAATAATAAAAAAATAATACAAGTAAATGCAAAACAGTGTAACACAAAGTGAAATATATGTGTTTGTGAAATGTGCCATGTTTTGGCAACAGATAAAAGGATAATATAAAACATATATGTTCTATAATTGTTATTGCACACAACATATTGATTAATACCAATTGAATAATACCAGTTAATGGTGGCTTGCCACAAAATTGTGTTGCTATAAAACTGTAATAGCCTTTTGCTTTTTATTTGTGTTTAGATGTTCTTCTATACTGTAAATTACAAATTAGTTTCCCTTGGTTACTCAGTGTTACATTAAATATTTCCATAGCTGCAACACTACTTTGTTCAGAGTAGTTCACCACCTTCAATCCAGGCATTCTGAAACATATTTATTTATTTATGTATTTGTCAACTCATCCGCTTCTATATTCAAAACAGGAACCAGATTACAGTTGTACTCATCAAACACACTTACACTGGGTTGATTCATAGACACCAAAAGAACTAGTCAATGCCTTTGGAATGTGGGGCAACTCGCCGACTATTACATGCCTTGCTCTTGGAGTTATCTTTGTTGACCACTCCTGGGGAGGTTAACAATGGTTTAAAATGTCTTCCATTTGTACTCAATCTGTCTCACTATGTATTGGTGGTCCAAACACTTTAGACATGGTTTTGTAACCTTTTTCAGCCTGATTAGCATCAACAACTGTTTTTCTGAGTTTCAGAAATCTCCTTTGTTCGTACCATGATACACTTCCACCAACAAGTACTGTGAAGAGCATACTTTGATAGATCCCTGTTCTTTAAATAAAAAAGGCTGCCCATTCACAACTCATTGCCATCCCATTGATGACACCTGAAAACACCTGACTCTAATTTCGCCTTCAAATTAACTGCTAATCCTAGAAGTTCACATACTTTTGCCGCTCACACATATGTAATATTGAAAAAAAAATTTTGTCTCATTTGTTTTACTGGGTTCTTTTCATCTACTTTTAGGACTTTATGACTATATTTTAGGTCATATTTATGCAGAAATAAAAACATTCTAAAGGATTCACCAACTTTCGAGCACCTCTGTATAGATCCCAGAGTACTTGCAGTGGGGTACCTTTGATTACTTGCATATTTTGTCTCTCAGAATTACATCATCTGCCATATGACTAAATGTAAATGTAAATGTTTTCTTTCCTTTGATTGAGTCCAATGACTAAGTTTTGTAAGCATACCCATTTAACTGTAGACTGTTAAATCACATTTGTAACTTTGTAACATTTTCATATTTAGAAATGCAAATTAAGTATAATATAAGTTCCTCAACAGTGATTGATTCCATAATTTGTCTTCCACTTGATTTGTAAAAAAATGTTTATTCGCTAAAAACAAAACAACCAAAAAATATCTGTATGAATACACCCAAAGTGTTTTTACCAGGGATGTACAAAGGTCAGACATTCTGTTATTACACATGTAAAACAATACAAAAGTATTGACTAAATCGGTGGAATTCAATCATATTATTTACACTATGTTAATTGCAATACTTTGAACTATTCAATAAATTGATTTATTTAGCTACTATTTCATTTGAAACAGAGGGCCCCATTTATGAAACCTAAAATGTAAAACACATAAGTACACTATTAGTACAGTGAGTAAAATGAACCTTCCTGAAAACTCTTGTATTCATGAGTACTGACTATACACCAGATTTATTACTAACATGAGTGTATGTAATCATAATTTACATCCATAAATGACAAATTACCACTGTATAAGTAGGTGTTGGACTAAGATAGCAAAAAAAAATTCTAAATATCCCAGAAGAAAAATAATGACATGGAAATCAAAATATTATTTAAGAAAGTAAATTTAAATAGATACCTTTTATTTTTTCCACAGTGGTGTTTTGGATCCTTAAAAAACGGCTTGACTTACCACCAAATTGCATGTAGGATTGTGCATAAAACCTATAATAATCTAGCCCTTATGCTATTTTACTAATAATTCAATGATCACATAGTACCAAATGTCTGCCAACAGACCTGTATCCTAGGCTGTCATTCCATCTAGCCACCTTGACACAACATTGCAAGTTGCACATTGACTGAATGGGAGTACCTTTAACTAATATATCAAAATGCATAATTTATTTGATCATTTCTTCATTCTTCTTTAATATGAATATGTGTACAGCTTATAGCCCCATTTGGTTGGATTGCAATGGCACAGAAATTATTTAACTTTCAGTAAGGGAACTTGATGTAGCAAGGTATTATTTCTTCTAAAACTCCTGGGATGATGCGGCTCATTGAGTTCTGAGAAATTCCTGATCAGTCAGCAATAGTCTCCTGCCGGAACGCTCCAGTAGCCAAAAGTCCAAGCACAGACAGCACATGCACAAGTACAGGAATAGCATGGGGTCTCCTGAAGGCTAGCTCGAAAATGCAAAAAATGCAAAACAATGGACCTTGGTAGAAAGGTTTCTAACTAGCTAGACATCTTGGTTAGGTAATAAATCTGTATGATCTCTAAAGAAACATTCTTTCTACAGAGCTTCCTCTGCCATAGCCAGCAACAGCACAAGATAGGCCATTTCCACTGGTGAATATTGCACACCCCAAATTCTTTATTAGCCAATAACAATTAAACAATCCACATCACTTAACTAATTGGCCACATGTAAAATAACTTAGCAAATAATTGCAAAGCACATGCTATTTAAGGTTTGCTTTATGTTTATTTTTATGTATTACAGTATGCCCTTTAAATTTTCTCTTTTCATAGGATAATACTGAAGATATGACACTTCAAAACAATGTAAATCAGTCAGTTTACAGCTTGTATAACAGCATTAATTTGCTGTGCCGCCAAAAGAACTCAATAACGCAAACTGTTTGCAGGATTTGGTCACCGTGCTGGAGCTCACTTTTAGTGTGTCTTCTATAACCTAGACCATCTTTATGTAGACCAAAAATATTTTTATTTAGATCCTTAGAGAGTTATATCCCATGAATGTGTCATGTTGAACCTCAAGTGACCAGTTTGAGAGAGTGTGAGAGCTATAACACCAAATGGAAACACCTACTCCCCATTCACACCTGAGACCTTGTAACATTAATGAGTCGCATGATATCTGGCAGGGAAAATGGCTAATTAGGCACAATTTGGCCATTTACACTTAGGGGTGTACTCACTTTTGCAAGTTGTTTAGACATTAATGGTTGTGTGTTGAGTTATTTTGAGGGCACAGCAAATGTACACTGTTATACAAGCTCAAGACTGAATACTTTTTAGTGTTATATCTTTAGTGTTATCCCATTAAAGGATATCATAAAATAGTTACAAAATCGTTATGCATGTACTCACTTTTAGGAGATACTGTACATCATTTTTTAGACAAATACGGCTATTCTTCGTTTTATAATTGTGATTTGAGTTTTACAGTTTACGATTATTTTGACGTTACTAAGGGAATACAATAACAAACATAAATACATATTCAGCAGAAATAATACTTTGAATTTTAAATTTGGTTATTTTTGTGGGACAAGCAATTACGCAGTATGACACTGCCACACTTCCATGCTAAAGGAGGATCACTGGCAGTGCGTGATATAGTTAGTCACATAGCCCTTGTGATGCGTGCTAGGAAATGTAGTGAGAAAAGGTTGCACAATAATTGTTTTGTTTTTTCACTTTCAATACATTATTTAATAAATCACATAAGATATTAAATACTTATATAAAATAAAAGTTATTATGGTATTATCATTATACAGTATAGGCCTATGTATTAAATGTATATGTTAAATTTTGGCTCTTAAATCGGATCTACCTGTACTTAAAATGCAGTCATGTGAAATGACACTGATGTCTTTTGAATGTTGCACACACTTTACGAGTCGTGAGAGGCAAGTGTAAATTTTGTTCATCATTCCAAAAATTTTGAGAGTACTAACTTACTGAGGTAATTTTTAGAAAAAGTGTTTTATCAGCTATTTAAGTACAAATTAATTTCATGAATGAGGCCCAGCATGTGAAAACTACATCCCATATAACTGTTTTTTTAAATCTAGACCTTACATAAAAACATTGTTTAATACAAGCTGTAACAAATAAATCTGACTTTGTGTGGTGTTGGACTTTTTGTACAATGGAATTTGCTGTCACACAGTAATGATCAAATAAGAAATCAAAAATCATATAAGAATTCTATTATTAATATATTTATTGTTTGAACAACAGAACTGTAATACAAAGTGCACACAGGTGAAATATCAGTATTGGAGGACATGACCAGCAGGAACTGCTGCTCAGAAACACACAGGAAGTAATCGCTTCACTGCGCCTTCCCCTAACCCAACATTTACAAGGATTTTTATCTTATTTTGAAAGACAGCCAAACTTATGTGATGGACAGAGTGTGTGTGTATCACATGCACAGGGTTTCCTCTGAGTATTACACAGAAGTACACACACGCTGTTGTGAACAGCTGGTCTGACCCCATTCAGATGTGTGTAACCTATATCAGAAACACTGCTGCCTAATGCAATCTGAATCCACAGTCGGGAAGCTGGAATGGAGTGGCATTTTACACACAGCAGTAGGAATCTCCAGTTTGTCATATCATATTTCCCTAGAAAGAGGTAGGTAAGGTAAAAAACAGTCATGTGTTTTTGTTAACTAAAGGTACATAGGATAAATATGAGATGCAGAGGGTGAAAAATGATTATATTAGCTCATATTAGCTGCATTTAAATACTTTTAAATTGCAAATGTTAAATTATTTTGTCTTACATCATTGTTGGCAAAATATAACTTACATATGCTGGCAGCTCATATGTTATGTAAACTCTAATCTGCATTTGGCCAATAAAATCAATATATGAGTTATACAAAATATAATTGATTACAGTATTAGGACACTAGCTTGGTAGTTCTTCTTAGCGAACAGTTATGCACCGGAAACTAAAGGGACAATGAAACTGAAACACCTGGTTTTAGACAAAGGTTTGGCTATAGCAGCCCGGTCGTGTTTGTTGACCCTGTGGATCCCGACAGACAGTTCTGGTGGAAACAGGAGAGTTGAGGTGCACATCTAATTCTGCCATGATTTGGGCAGCCGTGGTTTTATGTTTTTTAGATACAATCCGGGTTAGCACCCGAACATCCCTTT
>JAVSBV010130981.1:0-17536 GCA_033117975.1 Parotocinclus spilosoma
TTTACAGTATTATGCTTCGCATGCTGAGTACCTATACATTGTGTTGTAGATCGTTTCAAAAAACTTGTTTGCAAATTCATTTTTCAATGAACAAAGTTTGTAATTAAAAAGTAGTTCTACAAAGTAGTTCTTGTTTGTACGTTCGCTATACGGGTAAATCGCACAATAAAGGTTTAATAAACATTTAATATGTTACATAGCACGTCCCGTCCTGTAACATAGGGCATGGTCATTTAATCGGACCAGCCGGTTATTAGGACCAAAACGATCACGTCCTGATGTGGTCCGATTTAACTGGAATTGACTGTATTTGTATATGTGTGTGTGTGTGTGTGTGTGTATATATATATATAAATATATATATATATATAGAGTATTAATCCCCTATTTTTGTGAGCAGTGTATAATCGAGATCTTTGTGTATAGTACCAAGGCAATAGTGCCATTAATTTGAACATTATTATGTGTAACTTTAACCATGTTATTCACTGATTTCTTGATAACTTCAACTACTACTTGCTGAGGAGCTCAAGTGCATTCTCTTTGAATGTTGCAGATAAGTCATGCTTCAACACCCTTTTTAACTATGAAGACATGCAGGAGATCACACAACACTTTGCTGTGGCCCATGTTGATGCTCCAGGCCAGCAAGAGAATGCACCTCCTTTCCCCACTGGGTAAGACTGAGTGTTGATCAAGAAGGACAGCACACAAAGTTACAGCATTTAGCAGGCACCTGCAGCCAGAGCGACTTAGAACTTTACAATCCAAGCATTATGGTCTTGCTTAAGGACCCAACAGTGGCAGTTTGGCAGAAGTGAGATTTGAAAAACAGTACCTTAACCGAAAGGTTAACACAATCCCAGTGTTCCCTTACTTGTTCATTTCCTATTCTAGTGGAGGTGTGTCTGATCTTCAGTTTAATGAAGAAGGATGTGCTTTGAAACACAGGCAATCTTGATCACTGTCATTACTTTTGGACTCTGCTGCCTGACAGTTCTGCATTTCCAGATGTCCTTATTCAGAGTAACATACAACTGATACAGTTCTTCAAAGTACATTACAAGCAATTGTTTGTTAAGTGTTGTTTAAATGCCCAACAGTAGCACTGGACAGTATCTAAGGTTAAAGCAGAACCCTTGTCAGTGATCCAGTACCTTGACCACTGTGCCAGATTTATTGGGAGGAGTTCCACTAGCACCAGACAGTAGACGCCGGAGGTCTATTTCCATGCCATGACAGTTTGTGTTGGGGAAAGTGCACATTACCATTGATTATCTACTGGCGTTGGAGATTGATGATGTTCACACAGTGTATCACTGGGCTTATGTTGTTTATATATAGCCACATTTGCAGCATTTAGCAGATTCTCCATATATGATGGGCCCTTGTTCAGGGGACCAACCCAGATGGTTCACCATACAGTTAGACCAGAGTTTTCTCCACCATCTCACTCCAACTGTTTGTCTACATACTCTGGCAGTCACATTTACTCTTTACTATTTAATGGTCAGGACCCCCACAGGTCAGGTACTATTTGGGTGGTGAATCATTCTCAGCACTGCAGTGACAATGATGTGGTGCAAATATAGAACAGGTAAAACTTGTACACAGTAATTTATACTAGTAGTGACTAAGGTTTCTTTCTTTTCTCTGTCTACCCTTTCTCAGGTATCAGTATCCTTCAATGGATCAGCTGGCTGAGATGCTGCCTTCAGTCTTAACCCATTTAAAGTAAGTCAGATGGTTTTTATAACTTTATAGTGTACTCCCTTTGCAGCGTATCATAAAATTGATCATGCTGACAGTAACGTTAAATAATGATATATAATTATTTGATCAATCTCACATTGTAAACAAGTACACTGCTCGACTGAGCCATGACTGCCTTTTCAGTGCAAACATTTCACTAATGAACCCGTTTTTAACGTTTTTACTGTTTGACTGTGTCCATGCCTAAAAAAAAAGGGTGATCCTCAAAATTAAGTGGTACATTTTAAAAGAGAGTAGGCATAGAATTTCTAAATGATTTTTCCATCCATCGATGAACTAACGTCATCAAATAGATTACGTGGTTTACCACCGATCAGGGGGTTAGATTATTGTGATGTATTGTTAATTAGTTATTTTTTATTAAAAAGTAATAGCACCTTAAAAGGCACAATTATAACTTCTTTCTGATGGCTAATGTTTAGAAGTTGGTGAAATAAAGTACATAAACAATGCATTAAAATAAAACAAATCGAAGGTTGTTGCTGGATCTGGCACTGCTGTTTTTTTTATTTTGGGGATAAGTTTGTAAGTCTGTAAGTTTGAACTTCACATTTTTATTTTTACTATGATTAAATATTGCTTTACTGCTAGTGCCTATGTTTTATGCTCAGTAGCAGTGGGAATGGTAGACTTGACGGTGCCAAACAATGCCTGGTTTATATCTCAGGTTATATCTTTATATTCTGAAACGTGTTAGTAAGCAGACATGAACCGCACTCTGTGTCTCTAATGTTTACTTTTAATGTTCTGCAGGATCAGTACTGTGATTGGCATTGGTGTTGGTGCAGGTGCCTACATCCTCACCAGAATGGCAGTAAGTACAAAAAAAGATGTACTGGACAATAGCGGTCCTAAGAAATTGTTAAGCTTGGATTTGGCTTATTGCTCATAAGCAATATTTTGAGACATAACTGTATAATTGAATGTACAGGGTGAGTCAGAAGTCACAGGACAGGTCACATGCTGCATCTCAAAGGCTATTGCGGCCGTATTACTATTTACATGCGTAAATAGTATGGAATGGAAGTGCAATATAGTCAGACGCATTATAGTATAGCTTCTAAGATGTAATGATATTATAGTGGTAAATAACAAAAATGGTAGAATAACAATAGCAAATGGTTTATATAGTGCAAATTGTAGTATACTTTTTAGAAAATATTTGTAATGGTGAGTAATTAATAGCATAATAATTAGTGGTTGACCAATTAATCGGGCTGATTAATGCAATTCTGAGGTAACGAGCATCGTTTGATGCCTGCATTCATGAAGCCGATATTTTGAAAATAGAGGAGAAGATACAGACGATACAGAACTATGCAATAAAGATGTATTAATGCTTTTTTTGTCAAAGCAAAAATATGCTATTAGCTGTAATATACTGCTCACAAACAGTAAATGTCCCATAATTAAATATCTCCTAATTTTTGTGAGCAGTGTAAAAGGGACATTTATAGCTTTAAAAAAAGTTTATTTTTGGCAATTTTGCTGTTTTGGCCAGTAATAATACAGTGGCATGATATAATATGTAGTACAATAATATATTGGTGTAATATAATAACATGAAATAATATAATCGCAATAACATTGTGTATGTGTGTATGTATAAAATATACATACTTTCTTAAGACATTAATAGTCGCATGGGATTGGAACTGAATCACAGTAACATTATTAAACATTATTTAATAATTTAATGTTTAATTTAAACGTAATTTAACATTAATTCTTATTATACATTTCAGAGTCAGCCCATATTCTCTGTTTGCACTCGTCTTTACTTAAGAAACCTTGAGGTCGATGCTGAAGAGATAAAAGAGAGTTATTTAAGGGTTTATGTGATCCAGTAGCTTCGTAATGAGTAGTCCTATGTAACTCTGCAGGCTTCCCTCTGAGGGCAATAAAGGCTACACCCTACAGCCTGTGCTTTGAACTCTCATACCATGGTGTTGACTCTAGTACTCCTGCACACACAGATTCCAAAACAGAGGAGATACACTTATTAATAATCACATACCTGCACTCACTCCTCTGAACACTCACTCCTCCCACTCTTAATTCCTAACTCTTAAAGTTCTTTAATCCAGACTGGATATAAAGGATTCTTATTATTAGCACTATGGTAGCTTGACATTCTTTACTTAACTCAACTTTAGTCAGTTCGTACGTTGAACAAGGTGTGCTTAGAATGCCGTTTTTCCTTTGTTTATTCAGAGCTATCAGGTACTGCCAGGCTGTTATTAGTGTGTATCGGAAGACTAGATGTGCTAATGGTCGTTAATTTTAGTCCAAAGTCACACAATGTGGAGGTGTTGTACAGCTTAATAAAGGGGAGCACATGGATCTTGCATACTTGCTTTGTATCTTGGGCTCCCTGTTATTCAGGCTTTTGCTTTTTGTGCACTTTTAATACATCATAGCTCTCTACTGTATTCATAGTTTGTTTCATACAAAACATGCATATTTACTATGCTACTTTTCATGCCCATTTCTTTGCTTTGGGTCATTCACATTTCTTTTTCGCAAATCAGTGCCATTAACAGAAACGATACAATTTAAAAAAACCCCAACACAAAGTAGACTTTGTTTAAAACTGGCTGCCTGCCTGACAAATATTTAATTTTGTAAAGCAATGTTTTGAGCTGATCTTCTGAGTTGTTCGTGATACTGTCCATCTAGCTTTTTTGGCACCTGTCACGGCAAGTATCAAACCATCTTCATACCATCAAGTGTTCCATCCATCTTTTCTGTAGACATGGTAGTAACATTGCTTTATTTTCTCTAATTATTGTGATTTTTTTCCCTGATTTTAAAAAGGTTTTAGCATGTTAATAACTGTTAAGATAACTTCAGACACGATGGCATTAAGAATCCTGCATTATTTCAGCAGCAGCTCTTACTAGGGCTGTGCCATATCGTATCGTTCGCAATAATACCGATATAATTTTTTTGTACGATTAAAAAACCTCCATATCGTGGTGTCCCAATATCTTTACGTAATGATGTAATGCATTTACACGGCGTACGGTGTACTTCCATTATGTGACTCCTAGGTAGTGCAACAGACCAGCCGGAAAGTGGTTTGTCCCAAAAAAGGGAGCGAGTTTGGTAGTGTGGGGGTGGTTTTGGTACAAAATATCATAACCACAATATGTAAGCTATGCAAAAGGACTGTAACAACAAAAGGGGGAAACGCTTCTAATCTGTTTCACCACATCAAGCAGAAGTACTGAAGTACAAGACAAGTCAAAAATGCTTTGTGGTGAGGTTTTTTAAAAAGTCTAACATATATTTTGTTGCAATTGTATGTTGTTAAAATATATTGCCAAATATATCGTTATCTCAAAATAACGTGATAGTATTGTGATTAATTTAGGGCACAATCGTCCAACCCCTAGCTCTTACACAGTTATGTATTGTTTGCATATAGTTTAAAACCATGTAAAATGTTTCTTTTCCATAGATGTTATTAAAAATGTATAGCAATTTTTGTTCTCTATGATGCTTTTGGTATGGATTTTGGTAGCTTTTGCTGTAGTTTTCTGTTTTTATTGTGCATCACTTTGAGCACTTTGTTATAAATTATTATTAGTTTTATGGAAATACCTTTTCCATCACAGTCTCATAAAAGATTGGGACCATGGTAACGTACAGTCAGCGTCCAGTCAATGACATACTGTAATACTTTTAATGAGAACATTTTAATCTTGTTTTGTTTACTCTTATCACATTTCACTAAAGAATATGAATTCACTGAAGGGATTTTTCTGTAGGGAATGTTCTCTATAGGTTAATAGTTCTCTATATAATTTGTAGACTGTATGGAATAGTGTATAGGAGATAATTTTGAATACATTCTGAACCTTTATAGGGCATCTTTGCTTAACTGTTATGTTGAGTGATTCACTAGCGTGTTTATCTAGCAGATGTCTAGAAAAGTTACTTGGCATATCAGTTAGATCACACACAAGTTCAGCATGGCAAATAGCAAAAAGCAAACGTGCATGTGTGGGGGGAAAAAGATCATCTTATGGCATTCACAACTGATCAGCTGACATTCTGCTTTAATGTAGGTCACATGTCTGCCCGTCATGCAGCTTAAATGCATGTGTAAAACCAAATGTGTTAGTGGCTCTGCTTCAGCACTGATGGAAAAAGGTGTGAGGATCTAAGTACTGAATGCATGTACGATAAATGAGTGGGCGGTTAATTGTAACAAGGTTTGGATTTCCAGCTACTCCGAAGTAACTTAGACTCTTCTCACAAAGCACCACTTCCTTTCCGGTACCTTGAATGTTCACTAAGAATGAAGTACAAAAAAAGCTTGTTGTTGTTTGTATTACAAGCTGTATGTTATATTCAGGAAATCGGATGTCAATTTCATTTCTTTATTCCCAAACAACTGTGTGTCAATGCTTAAAAGTGCGCTTTCTTCTAAGCCACTGAGTTTTTCCCTTCCACTGTTACCCTAGGCTTGCTTAATTTTGGATTTGCCTTTAAATATAATATTGTATAGCTGATTTGAGTCAATGCTCCATCGTAAAAAAAAACTATATTAATAAATCTGACTTGACTTTATTTGATACATCACTCTTTGTCTTGTAGTTGGACCAGCCTGCACTGGTCGAGGGCTTGGTTCTAATCAATGTGGACCCTTGTGCAAAAGGCTGGATGGATTGGGCTGCCTCAAAGGTAAACAAAATATAAAAGTCGTCTTTATCACTTTATCGACCAGCATGGATTCTCTGTCTTTCCATGTAAAATGAACAATACTGAAAAACCAAAAATTGAGCCAAATGGGGAGAAAACTGAGTTTTTTGTGTTATAAATATGTTATTTTATGTGTGTGTTTTGAATGATGCGTAATGGAGGAAAATATTATTAATATTTACCATAAAAATTGTTTTCAAGTGTTTTTATTTTGGGGGGGTTTAACTCCCCTAGAACCCAGTGCTGCTGGCCATCCCGTTCACTAATGTACAGGGTGTGTCAAAAGTCACATGACACCCTTTTATTTCAAAAACAGAAGGAAAAATGACACATCAGCATACCCCAGCAAGTAATGGGTTTGGAGGCCTATCTTTTAGGCTATTTCCGGAACATGGCCGCCATCTTGAAAGCTACAGTTTTTTCCAATGGGAACGTGGCCATGTACCTTATCAAAGAACACCAGAATTGTCTCAAATCATATTTTCAATACCTCTTGTGGCTCAAAAGTTATCAACAGAAAGTTACAACAACAACAACTGGGAACAGTTCATTCTCACTTTAATTAATAATATTATTATAATCATTTAATAATTGATTAGTGGTTTAAATAGTGGGAGTTGAATTACAATACCTTATGTTATACTGGGAAGTTAGATATTGGGAGTTCAGGCACTTGTTGTGAGAGAATTTGGTAGCAGTTGCTTCATTTATACATTAATCCCTCATTCATCAGTACTAAATGTTAAGAAAAACTTGTGAAAGGGAAATGTTAGCTTGTCCTTTTCATTTTGTACACAGGTCAGTAGTAGGTCTAAAGTGGTTTGATCGTTTGTTCAAGTCAGTTAACTAATTGTGCGTATGTTTGCCTGCTGCAGTTATCTGGATGGACGAGCAATCTGGTGGACATAGTGATGGCGCATCATTTTAGCACAGTAAGTCTTTAAAATTTCAAATTACCTACAGTAGAAAATTGTTGAACATTATTAAGAAAATATGATTTTTTTCCTCTACCATACGTGTATGGATGATTATTACTAAAAAAGAATATCTACATCTTCCTATACTGAGGAATAAAGGGAATTAAAACGCCTTTGCAACAGAAGCTTAGAGATGTAACTAAATAGTGAGACCGTCTAAGGCCATATTCTCACTTTTTGCTCATTTATTACTGAAGGTACGCTGTAGTAAAATCAGAGGTTTGTCTTGTATTAAGCCAAAATAAGGAAGCGTTTTTTTTAATCTGTCCTAGGACGAGCTTACTGATAACCAGGAGACTGTTCAGACATACCGCCTACATATTGCTCAGGATATCAACCAGGACAATCTGGCACTATTCTGCAACTCCTACAACAGGTAACCTACAGATTGGGTAATAAACACAGGGACTGTTCTCTGTTCAGATCCCAAATAATCCTGTCAGACATGAGTATCTTCGTAATTAAGTTTATCCTTCCAGCCGCAGAGACTTGGAGATTGAGAGACCGATCCCAGGGCTTAATGAGGACAAAGTCAACACTCTAAAGTAAGAGTGCCTGCTCATTTGCATTCCTGATTTTGTGTGCTCTGTGTTCTGAAGATATGTTCATGTAACGTTTCCTACACTGCTCACAAACATAATGACATAAACATGCCACACTCAGCACAGGGAAAAAGCACAACAGAAGCCGTGTTACTGCTACTACAATTAATCAGTTAAATGTTCTTAGCTTTGGGTGAGTTTGTGGGTTAATGATTTAAAATGTGAGCACAGGTGAGTCAGCCGAGTACAGTAGACTTCGTCCAAATCAGTGCCGATTAAGAGTGGATGGAAAATCAGTAAAAGTCATCGTAATAGTTAACTGCAAAGTAGAAATGGGGAACGGCTGTAGAAAGTTATAAAAATGAGACTATGGTGAAGATAAAGCCAAAATTAAATATGAGTCTGTAATTCGTTAACGGCTATTAAACAAATAAGCAATACTAATAAACAAACACGGAGTAGGAAATGACTGTAAGAAGAGTTTATTTAATTTAAACTGTAACTAAGACGAAGCCGAAATTAAATGGATAACAAAGATTTGCTAAAGGCTAATAAGCAAACACACTACAGACACAAGGCGGTCACCCGTAAACTTTCTAAAAAACGATCAACAGCAGAAAAAAAAAATCCACTGGTAACAGGAAGGGAGACCAGTTAAATTGTTAAAGTATTGCTCGATTAGGTTATAGATATAATAATAAGAATAATAATATGAATACTAATGATAAAGTAGTTAGGAACAACAAACTGCTAGGAGCTAGAAACATGAGTGCAAGAGCGAAGACTGCAGCAAAGACTGCAATCGCACCCTGAGCTATTTAAACCTGTTGTTTGAAGAAGCTGGAGCAAAGCCATGTGTATGCTTTTTAGTGTTTAATGGAGAACCTTTAATCCCTAAGCTTTATTTTAAGGCCTGGCTTGACATTAAACCTATTTCCAAAAACCTTGCTTTCTTGGTTAAAAAATGGCACTTTTTTTGAAGCAAGACCGGACCAATATTTGAGTGCATCTCTACCATTAGCATTGTTGCTGTATTTGTGATCTATAATTCGTTTAAGCATGTATGTAAGTGTGCATGCCTCTGTTTCAGGTGCCCTGCACTGTTGGTTGTAGGTGATACATCTCCAGCTGTGGAAGCAGTGGTGGGTAATGAAATTAAACAGTAACATTCAAACAACCAGTTGCAATGTCATTAAATACTACATTAAATATATTCTGGCATTGAGTGATGAATATATATTTAATATCCTGATATCCTCTAACTAGTAATATCTGTTAATTCTGACCGATATGTTTGGCCCATCTGCAGAAAACATTTTCTTAGAACTTAGTGGTGAACTTTTAAGAGACCTTGGGTTCTCCTTATGTGCATTATCTGTCAGCACTCAGCATCATTCAAAAGATAACTATAGTTTAAGCTAAAACATGTGGTCAGTTTAGAGAGTGTTCCATGTCTCTCTGCGTACTAGTTCTCTTCCGGTAACTAAACAGAACCTGGTTCCTCTCTCAGGTTGAGTGCAACTCGAGGCTAAACCCCACAAAGACCACCTTCCTCAAGGCAAGACGTACACCACTGATAATGCTAACATTAGTGTTCACTTAAAGAAATACAGTTGTACGTTTTGTTTCATGGCAAATATGAATTGTTTTTTTTCTTTTAGATGGCAGATTGTGGTGGCCTGCCCCAGGTTATTCAAGTAAGCTTGAGTTTATATAAAAGCTTGCTTACTGTGCTGTAACCTTTATGTGGAAAAACCAGATGAACAATAAGACCACCTCCTTGTTTCTACATTTTTTTAAAATTTTACCATATAGAGGCACTTTGAGCAATAGATGGACTTCAGTCTGTAACTGTAGAACTACAATGTTCAGGTAATCACAGAACAGGTATGGTTTGAGTGGTGGATAATTCTCAGCACTGCACTGATGTGGTGGTGGATATGAGTTGCAGTGGGAAAAGTGGATTACAAACTGTGCTGCTAGAGTAATTAAACTGAGAATAGAACAACCATCAGATATCCAGCCAGCAGCATCTTGTGGCCAGTGATGAAATCCAAATGAACGGTGAGCTACTGTATCTGCAAGGTGGATGTGTTTTAATGGACCCTTTAATAGAGGGCCCGTTGTTTACTTACACCACTGTCTGTAATTAAAGACCTAAAAATAAAACTATATGCTTAGTGGAACTCAACACAGGCAGTGTAGAAACAAGGATGTGGCCTTCATGTTATGACTGTTGGGTATATATATCTATGGTGTTTTAATTAAAAGGTTGATAACCTTTCAGGATTTAGTGTGATAATTACTGAAAATGTGGTCTGATTTTTCGAGTGGTCATAATAATAGACACAGTACCTGGCATTGTTCAGTAAAACGTTTTTTTTTTTGTTTGTTTGTTTTTGGGTTTGTTTTTTAATAGAATATTGAATTCCCTGTTCTTTCAAATATCACAGGCTGTCCATGCAGCAAAGCAGTCATAAACTGTGAAGCCCACTCTGCCTTTTTTTAGGCTGTTTCAATACACACCTTCAGTAGTACATTTTTCTGTTGGTCTTAATTAATGGGGACCATTTTCGTTTTCAAATTTGTATGCATTTGTAAACAGGAGTTGCTGCAAGATTAATTGGCAAGTGTTTAGTATGATCTCCTCTTACACTTGAGCAATAGCAGAGTTTGTCCAGCATCATTGGCATGCCAAGTTGACCCTTCTACAGTCCGAAGAAGCTAGATCAGCAATTGGTCTTTTTTAGAAAGGTATCTGCCACAGAACCACTTTTTTGGAAGGAGAACAAGCTGAAAAAGCTAAGATATGCTAAAGCTAATTGAGATCAGTGGAAAAACGTATTAAGTGACAAATCCAAGTTACGTTTTTGAGTCCAGTCATCAACAATATGTTGTGTTTGGTCATTACACCATTGCAAAAACAAGTGACAAAAAAGGCTTTGGCACAATAATGTAGATTGAAGAGGGGTTCTATTTTTGGACCCCGCTTATCCTAGCTAGGTTCACATGCGGAACCAATATTGGAATTCACCAGGGCCAGGCAAAGTGCTTCCGTTTCATAACACATCGTCAGCCCATCACAGTGCCTCTTTAGAACACAGCCCCACCTTTACATTGCAAGCCTTGCTCAGTTTGGGCTTTGTTGTTGTTGTTTTTTTGCACAGCATCAGATTTGGACTATTTATAGAGCAAGGCACGTCTGCAGCCCTCACGTTCAATCTCATCTTGTTAGTTGTAGTTTCATATCCAGTGGGTCACACACTTGTCCTGTAATTTGAATTATTATATAATATGGTCTACATGAAAAAAGCAGTTGTGCATTATAAGTGTTTGTATATTATGATGACCCGAATGGAGATCAAATCACATTTAATATTGAAACATTTGATGTAATAGTAAGTAATGATGCAGTATTTGTAAGGTTTTTGTCAGTATTCTTTGTTTAGTACCATGTGTTTTTTGTATGAACATGCAATAACAGTGCAGGGTTTTTGTTTTTGTTTTGTTTTTTGTTTTCCTTTTCAGCCTGGTAAACTTGCTGAGGCCTTCAAGTATTTTGTCCAGGGAATGGGCTATAGTGAGTATCTCTCGTACTTTCATTTCTCAGGCAGATCATTTAATAAAAGCTTTGTCTTTGGTGTTGTACAACTGTAGTGTTTTCTCACGTTTTAGTCTGACTTAAGCTGTAAGTGTATGTCCAGAGTGTCTGGTTGCTTTGTCTGTCTTATAACATCATGTCTTTCGAAAACCTTGCTGTCAAAGTTGCGTGTGAAAAAGTTCACCTTTTTTCCACCCACACATCACACTTACATGCTCGTGTACAGGGACAGCAGTCACACATTTACTGGCTCGTATGATTGCACGACCCTGATACTAAAACCTCTCGTAAACTTTCTAGAATCCCGTAGCCTTGTCACACAGCAAATATGTAGTTGTGTGGGTTAGTTTCTAATAAATGTTTTACTCAACACTTCTCTTGGCAACCAAGAAATCCTTAGCTCAATATTGAACAATTGTGCAAACTTCTACAAGCAACAGACCTAATTAGTCTAGCTTTATAAACCCCCAAAATTAGTAGCCACCATCATGTCCCCGCCACGAATATAGGCCCAGGGCTGATATGGCATTATGAAACCACAAACACACATCCTTTACTCCTTTTAATAAGGTTCCAAAAAGTTCCAGAACAAAGTGACTAGTTTTTCGGATAATTGCAGTGTTACGTTTTGAAATGACCACTGTATAAAATCAGCCATAACTTCCAGTCTTTTAAATTTAGGAGTTGGTAAATCTGTTGCTTAGTGACGTGTACAAGGTATAAAACAAGGTACAAGTCACACTACTCATCCTGGGCTAGCTGTCCCAGCAACAAACTAACAAAGTATTTTGTCTCCTGTGTGGCTGTGCAGTGATGCGAGCTTCAGGGTGTAAGTACCGCAGAGTTAATTCTGTGCTGCATGGCCTGCGTGGAACATGCCTCTCCCTCCCTATCTCTCGCACGTTCTCTCATTCTTTCTCTGTCTCTGTTTTTTTTTTTTTTTCCCCTCAGTTTTATTTACCTGATGCAAGGCTTTCTCTTAGAAGTCCATTTGAAGCGAGTGAAATTTTCTTGTAACGTATAACATATATTTTAATATATATTAGTGGTGTTCCGATCTATTGTCGACCCATTTTCTTATGCCGATGAATGCCTTTCATTGCCGATCACAAAACCGATCTCCTTTACATTGCAGAGGCCTAGTGTGTCCCCCCCTGCCCCCTTTTCTTTACACAGCGCAGGCCTCATAAACAAACGTCTGCCATGTGGAACTTTTACAAGGTCTGTGAGAGTGATGTAAAGTTTGCATCCGGCAACATATGCAATAAACATAAAAATAATACCTCACAGGGGAAGCACATTAAAATGCTTCAACACAACTTATTTAATACGTCATTTATAGAATAAACACTTGCTGGAGTATGGTGAGTTTTCAAGGCTCGATGAAGGGACTAGAAAAGAAGGCACCCGGAGCACCAAAACCTCAGACGGCAATTATTGCAGCCCACACTTGCCAACACTCACCTGTATGAGTGTGACAGTCAGAAGGCTAAGCAAATAATCAAAAGAATAATTTAATTTATCGGATTAGATGACCAGCCTTCTTCAGTGGTGGAAGAATATTTGTGCCTGGACATATTTAAGTGTTTTTTTTCTCTTGGAAAAAGTCAAACATTTTTGTCTAAGAGAATTATATAGTTATTTTTTCCAGATCATGTAGCCAGTCATCATAACTAAATTGACAAATTAACAGCCAGTCAAAGTGATCGGTATTGGTGATTAGCAGCATAAATCATTATCAGAGCATCTTTATATTTATATATATATATATATATATATATATATATAAGATATAAATATATATAAGATAATACCCCATTCATGAGTGAACATTCATGTACAGTACTTGAGGCAAGTGACTTAAATTATTATTATTTATTTAATTAGTTATTAAGGCTGAGCCTTAGTAATAATCACCCTATGCCACGTTCAGTTCAATAACTAATAGTCTGCATATTCATAACATGACTAACTGTAACTGCCTATGTAGGAACATGGTTATGAATTTGTCAGGTTGTTTTTTTTTTCATCTACTTTTATATTCAACATTAAACTCTGCTTATTTTCTGTTTGCTTTGGGCAACACAGAAGGGCACTTATTGTGTTTCTACTGAAAAAATATATAACATTAAAAATCGAAAAAGAACAAAAAAAAACAATAGTTTCTTGTAGACCAATGTAATCATGTGCTTGATTTTGGTGAACTGACAAATCAGAGGCCCTTGGTCCTTACATGTTAGCGGTCAGTATTTTTAGTCTCTTCTGATTTTGATCATCAGTTAAAGTGCCTCACAATAAGAAGGTCCCAGGTTCAATCCCATTGTGGAGAGACCTGGGTCCTTTCTGTGTGGAGTCTGCATATCTTCCCAGTGTCTGCGTGTGTTTACTCCTGGTACTCCGGTTTCCTCCCACAGTCCAAAGACATGCGTGTTAGGTTAATTGATTACTCCAAATTGGCATTGACTTGTGTGTGTGTGTGTGTGTGTGTGTGTATATATATATATATATGTGACTGATGTTGAAATAACCTTGTGTATGGATATAACCTCGTGTGTGTCGCTTACATGGCCACTGATGCTGATGGCGACGTTAAAGAAGCTAAATAAATTTACCAAATCTGGCAGTTTGACAGAAATAGGCTGCTTTAGTTCCATGGCTTTCTTTAACACTGGCTTTGGCTTGATTTCCAGTCACTTCTGTAAATGTCCTGCTCAGTAGCTAGAGTTTGTCAGTCTTTGTTTTATGAGTCACAGTGCTGGGTCTTATTTAACACGCAGCATGTTTACTTAGATGTAGTATTTAAGGATCATTTCCTCTCCTTTGAGGACGGAGCGATAAAAGGAAAGGCGATTTTTAACCCAAGTGAACGTTAAATAAAGATCGTAGACGTGTTGCTTTATGCTTCTGTACATTATGCTGTGCTCTGGTAATGTCTCTGATCCTAAGACGTTTCCTCTACTTTTCTGTAGAACAAAGGCTCTGGGATATAAAATCTCTTCACTTCACATTCATTGTCAGCGTATGATCTAAGGTGATTCTCAGGTTTGCATCCAAGCGTCGTTATACGAGGACAAAGATTTGTATCAGTTTGCCTGTAAATATGGGTTAGTATAGTACGTGTTGCTATAAATAGAAAAAGGAGTGTTGGCTTGTTTCCTGTATTGTAACGAAGCTTGAGTAAGTGCACACTGTGAGAATTAAATGTCTTTATAATGACTGGAATGGGGAGGGGCCAGGTTCGTCTTATTACTTATTATTACGTCTTCTTATTATTCAGTAGCTAATTGGTAAGACTGATTCTGGAATGCAATATATAGGAATGAAAATGAAGAATTTAATTAGCGAAAATGAAAGGTTGGCACATCTTTGTTTTTTATTAAGAGGTTGCCTGGGGCTTTGATCGGATTACTGACTAAATCAGATTTTTATTCTTTTGTATCCTTTCAGTACATGTAAACACACTGGGTGTTTGGAAATCAGGCCTCTGTGTGCTAATATTTCTGTTGCTTTGTGTTAGATGAAACATTATCAGATGTGATATGTACAGTAAAAACGAAAGTTTTTAGGCATGTCCCGATCAAGTAAAGAAGATATGCCTTTGGACCGCAATGACCTACTTGATAATACTTTATTTTAGTCCCTGAAATGGTCACGCCCACTTTCCTTCCCCCAGTGAGTACCTGTTTACTGCTCTCCTTAACGATCTGGTGTCATTTACAAAATGATATAAGAAACGTGAGTAGCATTGGTGGTCCGTTCCTGTGCTGATTGCAGTGCGGGTCCATTACACAGAATGCACACAAACTTATCTGGTCAGAAAGCTTGTCCATGTACTCCCTGGTCAGCCAGACTGAATTCCCAGGGTGCTCGTCTTGGTGTGGCTTCACTCAAACTCCTGCCAGATCTTTTCTCTGGGCTCCAACTCCTACTGTCTCTGTGGAGTTTTTTTTTTTTTTTTTTTTTTAAAGACCACCCAGCATTCTGTTCTCAGTTCAGGATACTGGATGAGCTACCAAGCAGTAACGAACCCGAGTAAAGAACATGTCAGGAAATGACAGAGGGACGTTCATGACTCTCACATGATTATGAACGACCTCCGTTTGTGGTGTCTTTCTTATTCTTCACACTCTTTCTTATGAATCATGCTCTGCAGCTCACAGCAGTATTACAGAGTCTCTTTGTAAATTCTCTTCCCTTTTTTTTCAGAATGCGCTATCTTACATGCTGTGTGGAGAGCACAATCAGAGACGGGCCGTGTGAGAAGGCTTGAAGCCTGGTACAGTACTACTAGGCCATTGTCTGTGGAACATTCTGTTCTTCTAATATAGGCTGGAGTTCTCAATAGGGTTTACAAAGAGTCACGTGGTTAATGTGTAATTCAGTGGCATTAGGCAACAACGTTTAACATGCAAGCTGAAACTGTTTTTTCTACCAGCCATGAAGTGACAGAGTGACAGAGCAATTACATTTTGCTAATAATGTGTACAAACTTGCTTCTAAAATGTACAAGTGGTTCCACATCGACCCAGTGTAGGTTCTCATCACAAGGCTTCTCTGTGTCATGTTTTTTGGAGACTCTAGCACACTTTGTGAGGTACTGGAATCATACCGGATGGAATATTATACTTTTTAATATGAGGATTTTATGATAAAAAAATGTATGATAAAATTTTCATTTGGAAAAAGCGAACTGAAGAGTGACCTTTGGGTTCTCTTCAATCCATATGAATGGAAAAAGGTGTATGGTCCAACTTTTTGTCCATCCTGTGAGAAACTTCTTTCTACTTCACAAACAACAAAAGTGGTACCTCTGGTCTTGTCGTTAATTCGTTCAGGTATAATACGACACTGTAAAGATACAGAAAAAAACACGATAAACACAGCTGGGATCTTCACTGAGAAGGATTACTGCGTACTGAATCGTGAATCGAGCTTCAGCCTGAACAAGTCACACTCGTACAAGTTTAAGCCTTTGTTTTGAATGGGACAGAATCTTCTTTAACCAGCATTCTATTCCTACAGAAGAATTAAACGAGCCGGTTCACATGTTTAGTCACGTCTTCCATTCATCACACCATAAAGACGGTTATTCATTCAAAGTTTTAGACCATTGTAATCCTCACCATGGTCAATGTAGAGTTCTCCCTGTGTCCATGTGGGTTTACTCTGGGTTCTCCGGTTCCCTCGAAGAGTCTAAAAACATGCCTTAGGTTAATTGGCTGTTAATTAGATGTTCAAAGTTTGCACCTATGAATGTGACTGACTAGTACCAATGTAACCTGGCTCCTGTCGGAAATAGGTTTAATGCTGATTAAATTAAAACAGAACAAAATGAATGTGTTAATGTTTTGATTATCTTTGTTCATGTTTACCCTTCTGTGGCGCCTAAACACTCCCAGGTACCGCATCTGCCACATAAGGCTTATTTGCATTTAGGTGGTTCTTTTTAAACATGGTTTTTGTGTTGCCTCACTGTTAACACGTTTAGCTTTGAACTCCTCAGGCCTAGATTTGTTTTTCAGTTTCCATAACACTTGGGGTTGTTTTGTTTGTCGGATAGGCTTACATTTAAGACTCTGACTCATTCCAGTGTTTTGTGAGGCGTTATGGTTAAGGTTTCTCCCGGTCTTTATCACAGATGTGCTTCTTCAGCATGCCAGCAGGTGCTTGTGTTGGGGACAGGAATCTTTTGGCTCTTGTGAGCGACTGCACACACCTGAGACCACCCTGAACAATCTTTGCACAAGTTACAAAAAAAAAAAAAATAAAAAAAAAAAATATATATATATATATATATATGTGTGCGTGTGTGTGTGTATATGTATATGTACGTGTGTGTGTGTGTGTGTGTATATGTACGTGTGTGTATATGTACGTGTGTGTGTGTGTGTGTGTGTGTGTGTGTGTGTGCTGGTGTGTGTGTGTGTGTGTGT
>JAVSBV010131005.1:0-17529 GCA_033117975.1 Parotocinclus spilosoma
ACACAAAGCTGTGCTCTGGTTATTATGGCTGTGATAAATGTGACCAAAAAGGCGAGTGGCTTAAAAGGGTCACATTTCAACAGACAGACCAACATCACATTGCGGACAGATGCCTCATTTAGTAATCAAATACAGGCACAACATCACAATGGCCATACCCCATTTGTTGGTTTACCCACTGGATATGGTGACAAGCTTTCCAATTGTAATCACATGTATCAGGCATGCCTGGGGTCGATTGAAAAGGCTTGTTCACATGTGGAGTATGGGGCAGAAAGGATTCAGGGGGTCAGCTGTCCAAGTACAAGAGGTACATCGGTTTCTTCAAATAAAACGTGAAATCCCCTCCATCTTTTCCCGTACTGCTCAAGGTCTGGATGAGATTGAGAGATGGAAAGCAACAGCGTACTGGCAATTCATGCTTTACATGTCATTTCCTGACATTCACAGTGTGGTAATGTGCATATTAGTTTGTCCTTCACTCTTCAGGGAGTAATCAGACTATGAACAAAATCTTCTGCAGTATTTTGTTATCAGAGGAAGGGAGCTCTATGGAAGAGAATTTCTGGTGTACAACACTAACTTTATGCTCCATATTACTACTGATGCTTTTTTATTCAATGAGCTGGACGACTGTAGCTCTTTCAAATATAAAACATACCTGCATAGCATGAAGAGGATGGTATGTAGTGGAACACACCCCCTTGCACAGATTGCCAGCCGGATGGAATAGAGGAAATCAGAACCACTTCATAAACACATAGCAAGAAAGACGAGAGACAGAGCATTTTTGCTTCAACATAATGAAAGCTGTGAAATATTAGATGAAGTGGAGAAAGATGGAAAGGTACTTTGTCGATGGTACCATAATTCCACATCACTCTTAATGGAGCCATGCACGTCGTTTCGCATTGGTGTGTTAAGCTACAAAAAAAAGTATCACAACAATGAGGTGGATCACCTGTAAAAAAAATTTGAGAAGAGAGCCTATTCATAGGTATTTTACATCAAGTGTAATTATACAATAACATTTTTTCCAAATCAGTTAATTTTATTGCATTACTATTAATAATAATAATACTAATAATACCAACAAAAACAATAATAAAAATTAAGAAAGATACAATGTCTAAAAATGTATTTTTATTAGGTGCATTCAATTCTAAGACTCCTGTCCTATCTAAGAAATCTATGTCTAAAGACTGTGTTAAAAAAAGTTACCTTTTTCAGAGTAACCCAAAATATTTAGTGAATAGTAGTTCTGCAGTCTAAAATGGATACTGATGAAGGGCTATAGGATGGCAGAACTAACAAAAATCCTCAAAAATCTTAGCTGTATTCATGATAAGGGGTGGACTTTAGGCCCTGGTATTTTGGACCAGACATTGGATAATGCACAACTTTTCTGTCTATTCAGTCTCTTAAATGTTGAACTGTGCAACTCTTTTAAACCACAAACTTTAAGTAATTGCATTACAGAAACAGGTTACATGTTACACATACATACACTGCTGAGACAAACGCCTATGGTTTTGTTACAGGTCTCAAGCGTTGTTACCGCAGTACCAAATAATGTTTGGTTCGATGTCCTCAGCTTCCTGGAAAAGAGTAAAGATCCAGAGAGACACCGAGACATAGCAGTATCTCTTCCAAACTTTAGTCTTGTTTATTGCAAATTTGACCATAATTTACATTCCCTAGTGCCAAAAACTCTATTTTAATCTTATCTTATCTTTAATCTTTATCTTATCTTATCTTAATTCCCATTTTCACCTCAGTTCAATCTCAAGTGAACAGAATTTACAATGTAGATGTGATGTAGATGTCTTCTGTCCCAATATGACTCTCCGTAGCTGATCAATTTTGTGGTAATAGCAGGTTTATTTATTTTATCTGCATTTGCAACAAAGGATGACAACAGAGGACAACCGTCACCACGTGGGCAACAACACAGTATCTGTAGGCAAATGGGCCCCAGGTCAATGATCGCTAGCTACACAGCAGATAACAGCAGATTACGTTAAAACCCTGTCAAAACGTATGGTCAATTCTGTGAAAACATGGCAGAATTATTCTATAATCCAAAATGTCTAATGAAGTGTAGACAGCTGAACATCAACACAGTTAACAAGTTAATTAACTTTGTTTTAGCCCACGAACATTCAAAGGCACGTTACCTCCTTATAAATCAGATTCAGGAATCTTCTTTGAAGATTGCCCATGAGCCTTTGCTATTACAACTTGTGCAGGTATACCTTTTATAACAGTAGGTAATTTAGTGGGATTTAACCTGAACATTTTAAATTATGTTACATATACATAAACACCAATACAAATTCCCATCTCCAATTAATGGAATGTTATAATAAATAAGCATTTCTGAGCTTTACACAAGTAAGCAAGTGCCCTTACACTTAAAAAGTAGAAGCAGTTACACATAGGGAAAATAACTTTTACATACATAACACTTTTTTTCATCGGAGCAAATGTCCGAACTTACACTTATTGTAACTGCTTCTACGTTTCTACTTAATAAAATCGTAATGTATTCAATAAAACAGCAGCTTTCAGAACCTGTCAGGATAATTTACAAACTAAAACTAAAATATGTCGGAAAGGCATATGATTGAGATTTTAAGATACATTCACGCAACCAAGTACGCGCTTACATGGACACTCCATCGCCACCTGGCTTTGTTCACGGAGCTCACAAACAGTAATAAGGACACGCGTTCTGTGTTGATCATTTTACCAGTAACGTTCTCGCGTAGTAACCTGGAAAAGTAGAAAAATAAAGACAGAGTGCGAGGTATGAACAGCCAGCGTCTCTTCCAAATATTAGTCTGAAGAAGAGGACGGGGTTCCGAATACACCATCACGATCGGTGCGGATGGCTTACCCACTAGAATGTGATGTCATAACAATCAAGCCTGATCATGTCAGTATTGATCAAACCATACACAAAATTGCAGTACTATTAACAGTACGTTTAATTAACGGTAACGAAAACGAAAAACCTTTTGTGGTGTGCCGTTCTGTAACTGTTTTTCTGAAGTTATTATAAACAGTGGTATTAGTTAAATGAAATACAAACAAGCAAACAGTTTATCATTTTTGTGCAATTGCAGAAGCAGTCATGAGATGGAATAAAGTAGGCCTGGGGGAAAAAGAAACAAAGTGTCTCATTGGAGAGACTTTAAAGCATGAACCTGCACATGCCAAAAAAGTTAAGATAAAAACGTTAAAAGAATAGAACTGTTTATCCTTTTAAGTGAATTCATTTGACATTATGCACACATTTAAATCAAGTTAACTACTTGTCACAACTACTTGTTACAATTCCATATTAACACTACAACTACTATGGAGCAGAAGACATGCAAAGACCTGTATTATTATATATCATATATCATATATAATATAGTCGTCAGTCACACCTTCCAATTACGATGAGAACTGAGTGCGTGCAGTCAGAACTGGAGGAGTAGCCTGGTCTGTGAAAGCAGTGATGTCTATTGTTGAATGTTTATTTATTTATTTACTTGCTGATTTTTTACATTGCGGTATATGTAAGTTGTATATGTTTATCAATTAAAAAAACGAATTTGGAGACTTGATCATATATAAATGAAGCACCACACCATTATCTGAATAAAACAAATCGAACAGCATCTGGGCAAATGAGGAGTAGGCTACAGATAGTCCGCCCTATAAAGAAACAACAATTTTCAGGGTCACATACCGATAACCAACACGCAACCAACACCCGATGTTGCTACAACGTGGCTACAACCACCTGGCACCGTCTGCGACGAATCTGGGAGTTTCACTGTTATGGTTGTCACAACGTAAACGGTGACGTTGTGACAACGAAACCTTCGTCAGAAAGGCATATGATTGAGATTTTGAGATTTTGTATATTAACAACAAAGAATTGCATTCTTTGGCTTCACAATACCAGTTGGTAGTAAAATTGAGATACACTATTTTGCAGGCCATTCCTGCATCGTCTTCAATGCTGGTAATGAATGAAATCTTATGTCTGGTTCGCACAAAACCATTAATACTGATGAGAATTACCATCGACCGCTTACACAAAACTATTTGAACAGCAGTACTTTGAAATAAGCGCCTAACTTCGCATAAATCATGTTACTACATTCTGCTGTTTCAGTAAAACCATAAAAGCCAGTGTGTCATTGAAAAAGTTTTCTAAACTTTTCCTGCTATCGTTCATTCTTATCAATGTCGTTTGCAAATAAGCTATAAACAATGTTGCAACTTTTCTAGGAAGAGACGTTTTGCCATTTTACACTTATTCGTGTAAAATGGCAAAACGTGTAAGTGTAAAACTTATTCGTTTACTTGTACAAATGTCTGTGAATGAGATAAAAAAGAAAATAATGCAGATAGAATATAAATAAACAATTGGCAGTGTGTTTCTGCATAGTGTCAATGCAGAACGACCTAATTAAATGATTGACTCTTGCCATTTCACAGAAACATACATGTATACATTTACAACACACAAATGCATTTTTCGTCTTTACAGTATCAGCTGGGCAATTTAATGTACCAATCACATGCACAAAACTACTTTTGCTGATAGTGCTGCATTAGTGCCTTCTGCTAAAAATGTTTTGCAAGAGATGCATTTAACGATGCGTAGATGCAGTGTTTCTGCATAGTGTTAACCTATTCTAACCTTAGAAAAGCTCTTGCAATATTTCACACAAACATAGATGTGTACATTAACAACACAAAATTGCATTTTTCCTCTTCACAATATCAGTTGGTAGTGTAACTAAGAGTGATTTGCAAGCCATTTCTGCATCGTCTTTAATGCTGTTAATGAATGTAATATCTTGTACCTTTGCACAAAACTAATACTGATACTGATACTGCTGCATGAACGAAGAGATGAAATTGAAATTGAACATGAAATTGCCCAGCTGATACTGTAAAGACGAAAAATGCATCGGCAACACACAAAACTTCTTGTACAGCAGTATTATTGCAATGTTGCGCCTAACTTCGCGAAAATCATGTTAGTACCTTCTGCTGTTTTAGTAAAACCAGCATTGAAAGCTATTCTTAAGTTTCTTATTAAGAAAACAAGATGTTTACACAGCAACTACTTGTACAGTGCATGAGATAAGTCAAAAGAATGCAGATAATATAAATAAACAATCGGTAGTGTGTCTCTGTCATAGTGTCAAAACAGAACGACCTAAATGATTGACTGTTGCATTTCACAGAATTTCACATGTGCACATTAACAGCCCAAAAATGCATTCTCCGTCTTCACAATACCAGTTGGTAGTGCAACTGAGAAACACTACTTTCCTGCATCGTCTTCAATGCTGTTAATGAATGTAATCTCATGTACCTTTACTGGTTCGCACAAAACTACTCTTACTGACAGTGCTGCATTAGTGCCATCTGCTGAAATGTTTTGCAAGAAAAGCATTTATCGTACCATTGGTAGTTTACACAACACTACTTGTACAGTAGAACTATTGTAATGTTGCGCTTAACTTCGCGAAAATCCTATTAGTACCTTCTACTGTTTCAGTAAAACCAAGAAAGCCTTGAGAGCATTGAAAGCTTTTCTAAAGTTTTCCAAACCTTTCTTGCGATCGTTCATTTTTACCAATGTCATTTGCAACTGAGATATAGACAATGTTGCAACTTTTCTAGGAAAAGACGTGTTGCCATTTTACATAAAACTGTTTAGTTTAAACAGTTTAATTCCTCTAAAAGCTCTTTCCGTATTTCATACTAAAAGAACACAAGATGTTAACACAGAAACTATTTGTAGAGATGTTTGTGAATGACATACGTCAAAACAATATAAATAAACAGTCTGCATGGTGTCTCTGCAAAGTGTCAATAAAGAACGTCCTATTCAAATGAATGACTCTTGCATTGTCTTGCATTGCTCTTGTTTTACAAAAACATACATGTGTATATTTACAACACAAAGTGCATTTTTCGTCTTTACAATATCAGTTGGTAGTGTAACTGAGATACAGTGCTTTACAAGCCATTTCTGCATTGTCTTGAACTAAAACTACTCTTAATGATACTGCTGCATGAACGAAGAGCTGTACCATCGACAGCTAACACAAAACTATTTGTACAGCTGTACTATTGCAATGTTGCTCCTAACTTTGCGTAAATCATGTTATTACCTTCTGCTGTTTTAGAAACCCACGACAGCCAGTGTATCATTGAAAGCTTTTCCTGCTATGGTTTATTTTCACCAATGTCGTTTGCAACCGATATATAAACAATGTTGCAACTTTTCTAGGAAGAGACGTTTTGCCATTTTACACAAAACTGTTTCGTTTTAAAGAGTTAAATTCGTCTAAAGGTTCTTACCTTGTAACATACAAAAAGAAAAGATGTTTACACAGAAACTACTTGTACAGATGTCTGTGAATGAGATTACGTCAAAAGACATGTAGACAATATAAATAAACAATCTACAGTGTGTTTTTGCATAGTGTCAACCTATTCAAGTGAATGACTCTTGCACTATTTCACACAAACATACGTGTACATTAACAACACAAAAATGCATTTTTCTCTTTACAATATCAGTTTGTAATTGAGACACAGTGATTTGCTAGCCATTTCTGCATCATCGTTAATACTGTTAATGAATGTAATCTCTTGTACCTTTACAGGTTCGCACAAAACTACTTTTACTGCTGCATTGAACGAAGAGATATACCATCGGCAACTTACAAAAAACTACTTGAACAGCAATGTTGCGCCTAACTTCGCGAAAATCATGTTAGTACCTTCTGCTGTTTTAGGAAAACCACGAAAGGCAAAGTAGGGTTGAAAGCTATTCTTAAGTTTCTTAAATCTTTCCTGTGATCATTTTCACCAATGTCATTTACAACTGAGATTTAAACACACGTTGCAACATTTGTAGGAAGACGTTTTGCCATTTTACACAAAATTGTTTTGTTTAAACAGTTGAATTTGTGTAAAAGCTCTTTCCTTGTAACAAACAAAAAGAAAAGATGTTTACACAGAAACTACTTGTACAGATACTTGTACAGTGAATGAGATCAAAAGTCAAAAGAATGCAGATAATATAAATAAACAATCGTCAATATGTGTCTCTATCATAGGTCAAAGCTGAAAGACCTATTCAAATGAATGACTGTTGCATTTCACAGAATTTCACGTGTACATTAACAGCACAAAAATGCATTCTTCGTCTACACAATACCAGTTGGTAGTGCTGTTGTAATACTGTAATTTAACTAGAAGTGAAGTGCTGCTATCTAGTGACGCATGTGTAAGTTTCCTTTTATCCTTCCATATGTATGCCTTTTTCTAGCTACAATAAACACGTGGAAGTTTAACAGGTTATGGGCCCAGCTCTGAAGTTTTTCTAAAAAACGGCTGTTATCACGCGGTATTTGTGTGACATAAACGGCGTTTTGGGATTCACAATGGAAAATAGGCTGTTTATTGAGTGTGGTCCAGAGAACTGGGCAACATGGAAATTTCAGATGGAGCATCTATTGAAAGCTAAAGGACTATGGGGCATGGTAATGGAAACGGAGAACTTAGTTCACAAACACGACCTGAATTCACAAAACGGGAAGAAAAGGCATTCTCTGTGTTAGTGCTGAATGTAAGTACCCCCCAGTTGTATTTGATTACAAGCTGTCAGACTCCAAAAGAAGCGTGGGATATGCTAAAAGGACATTTTGAGAGAGCTACTCTTGCAAATAAGCTGTTTCTAAAGAAAAAATACTTCAGGTGTGAAATAAGGAAGGAGAAACCATAACTGAGCATTTAAAACGAATGAAAGAGTTAACTGACGAGCTAGGAGCTATAGGTGCTGTAATTGATGATGAAGACCAGCTTAGCCTATCATCAAGCTATGCAACAATTGTCACTGCACTAGAAACAAAGATGGACAACTTGACACTGTAGTTTGTGCATTATTAAATGAGGAGCAAAAGAGAGTCCACGCTAACGGTAATGTTGGTAGCGCTTCATCAGGTGATGCATCAGCTATGTCGACACAAGTTCGTGAAGACATGCATAATTACATGACAGTGGGAGCTGACAGATCTAAATGGAAATGCTATAAGTGTGGCAATTAAGGTAATTTAAAGCGTAATTGTCCAAGTATTAAAAATAAAACCAACAAGGCTAAAGCATGACGTGTGAGGATGCTGAGTGTGTGAGTGTGCCTTTGTTGCTATAGAGGCTAATCAGAATGTGATGCCGCAGCGGGTTGAGTGGCTGATCGACTCTGGAGAATCAAAACACATGACTTGTTGTGAAGAAATTCTTCAAGACTTACCAGGAGTTCTCCAAACCACAGTCAGTGAAACTGGGTGATGGCAGAGTTGTTGACGCTCAAGAACTTGGTAATGTCAAACTGAAAATGACAATTGAAGTCAGCAAGGTCAAAGATGCCACTGTATGTATGTTCCCAAGCTATTGGGAAATCTTTTATACTTCGTGAAACAGAAAAGTGGTGTTTAGCAAGTTTAAAGAATTTTAAAAAACATTCTCCAATGAGTGTGAACAAAAGGTCACAAGACTGAGACCAGACAATGGTGGGGAATCTACATCCAAAGAATTTCAAGAATATTTGAAAGCTCAAGGCATCCACCATGAAATGTCTGTACCACATACACCTTAGCAATATGGTGTAGCAGAAAGAAAAAATAGGTCTTTAATTGAAGCAGCTAAGAGTATGCTGTCTCATGCAAAGTTGCCAAAGACTTATTGGGCAGAGGCTGTAGCAACAGCAGCTTACATACAGAACAGACTGCCCACATCTTTTCTGAAGCAAGAGACCCCCTATCAAAAATGCCAAATGTGGGTCACATATTTGGCTGTTTAGCCTATGCACATGTCCCAGACATAGAGAGAAGAAAGCTTGACAAGAAAGCTGTGAAGCTTCGTTTTGTGGGATATACAAACACTGCCAATGGCTATCGCCTGTTTGATGAGGAGAAAAAGTGGATTCTAATTCGTCGGGATGTTGACTTCATCAAATCAGTTTTTGACTGGTAACAGGAAATGGAGGTTTCTCGTGTGGAGAATGAGGCTTTCATAGATGAGAGTGGAGCACCAGTCGATGAGGAAACTGTCCATGAAGCTCTAAGAAAAGGTGACAGAATCAGGAAGCCCCCAAAGAGGTATGGCTATGATGAGTTTGCAGACATTGTGACTGTTGATCATTTTGCCAGCATCTGTTGTGTAACAGAACCGAACACACTAAAGGAAGTAATGATAAGTCCTGATGCAAGGGCATGGAAGGAAGCTGCTGACTTGGAGTACAAGTCGCTACTTGAAATTGAAACCTGGACCTTAGTGGATTTACCTAAAGGTCGAAAGGCCATAAGATCAAAATGGGTGTTCAAAGTCAAGCATCATAGTGACGGACAAGTGGAGAGATGCAAGTGCAGGCTTGTCGCTAAAGGCTACTCACAGAAGTATGGCGCTGACTACGGTGAAACTTTTTCACCCGTGGTACGATTCAGTTCAGTTCGTACATTGCTGTCATTTGCTGTTCAGAATAATCTACATGTTCACCAGATGGGTGTTGTGACTGCATTCCTAAATAGACATCTGGAAGAAGAAATCTACATGGAGCAACCAGAGGGTTACATTACACTAGGCCAGGAATATTTAGTTTGCAAACTGAGTAAGTCAATATATGGACTTGCACAGTCCCCTCGCTGTTGGAGTAAGGCCTTCACAGAGTACATGAAGGATATTGGGTTTACACAGAGCACAGCAGACTGTGCTGTGTGTACATACAAGAGCTGGAGATACTAGATGTGTATGTTGATGATCTGATTCTGATTACAGAATCAATAGAAAGTATGAATGAGTTGAAAGTTGCTCTGAAGAAGCGCTACAAGATGAAAGACTTCCTACAAGGAAAAAGGGTAAGCTGGCCTACATATTGGGCATTTCTGTTGTTTATGACATAAAAAAATGTGTGTTTCTTCACCAGAAGCATTACATTGAGGCCATTCTGAAGAGAAATATGGCATGGATAAAGCAAATCCAGTGGCAACTCCAGCTGACGCAAATGTGAAACTAAAAAGAAATGATGGCATCAGTAAGCAGGTGAACCCAAGTATAGTATAGGTAGGTAGCCTGCTCTACACTGCAATGGCAACAAGGCCAGACATTGCCCAAGCGGTGAGTGTTGTGTCAAAGTTCAGTGCAGATCCAAATACTGCACATTTGACTGCTGTGAAAAGAATTCGTTACTTGAAGGGCACCGTGAACCTTGCTCTCAAGTATGAACGTTCAGAGTCTGGAACTTTATTTGGGTTCTCAGATGCGGACTGGGCTGGAGATCAGGATGACCGTCGCTCTACAACCGGTAATGTGTTTTTACTAAATGGAGGAGCAGTAAGTTGGCTAAGCAAGAAACAGTCAACGGTTGCACTGTCAACAGCTGAAGCTGAGTATGTCGCTCTCAGCCAGGCAGCACAGGAATGTACCTGGCTTGCACGACTACTGAGTGATCTACTGCATCTAATGTGATCATGGAAGACAATCAAAGAGCTATTGCCATCGCAAAAAATCCAGTTGATCATTCAAGGACAAAACACATTGACATTTGTTACCACTACATTCGCGAATGGACAAATTCAACCGCACTATTGTCCTACTGGTGACATGAAGGCAGATATCTTGACCAAGCCATTGCAAGGGACAAGTTTGTGTACTTTAGAAGAGAGAATGGACTTTGTGTTGTGTTGAGAATGGACTTTGTGTTGTGTAATTCTGTTAAGGTGTACTTAAGAGAGTGTACTAAGTTAAGAGAACTGTAAGCAAGATAAAAAGGAAAAAATATCTCTTTAGTTTTAGTTAATAGGCTTTATTGATCCTGAAAGTTTAACAATGCTTCTAAGTGATATAATTTAGTTAAATAGTGTATAATTTATTAATAATTTATAGTATAATAATAGTATAATAATAATTTAGTGTTGTAATAAAAAGTGAAGTGCTGCCATCTAGTGACGCATGTTTAAGTTTCATTTTATCCTGTGTAGGCCTTTTTCTCGCTACAATAAACACGTGGAAGTTTAACAAGTGCAACTGAGATGCACTACTTTGCAGGCCATCCATGCATCGTCTTCAATGGTGGTAATGAATGAACCTTTACTGGTTCGCTCAAAACTACTCTTAGTGAAAGTGCTGCATCGTCAGATTACACAAAACTACTTGGACAGCAGTATTTTTGCACTGTTGGGTTTTACTTCGCGATTTTATTTGATCATACAAAAAGAACACAAGATGTTTACACAAAAACTACTTGGAGAGATGCCTGTAAATGAGATGTGTCAACAGAATGCAAATACAATAGAAATAAACAATTGCATCATGTTTCTACATAGTAGAAACATGATATTCTACAACTAGAGATATAAACACAAGTTGCAACTTTTCTAGGAGGAGACATCTTTTACAACTGAGATATAAACACAAGTTGCAACTTTTCTAGGAGGCGACATTTTGCCATTTTGCCATTTTGAAAAAATAAATTCATTATGCCTGACTCCTCATGCCCCTGGGAACCCTAAAAGTGCAACGACTGTAAATGGGGTAGATTTTGACGTGCCTTCTCGAAACTTAATACGGTTGGTCTTGTGGTCATTTTAATGACATATGCGATGCCATTAGATACCTCAGGTCCCTGGAAGAGGACCAAAGGTCTCTGGCATTGAATAAACGGTAATTTAATCTTTTTTTACGTAGGTAAAAAAATATTCAGCATGATTGGCTCCTCTTGCCCCTGACACCCCTGGAGGGGCAATGATTGCAATTTAGGCATATTTTGACTTACCCCCTTGATATTTGGGATGCATGGTCTTGAGGTCACCTTGAAGTTGACCTCAATGCCAATGGAACAATGCCATTGGATACTTCAGGTACCTAGAAGAGACCCAAAGGCCCCTGGCACCGAATGGACTAAAACTCAGTCAGTTTCTGATATAGGTTAAAAAAACTGCATTTCTAGCTCTTATTGCCTTTGGGGCCCCTGGAAGGGCAATTTAGACTTACCACCACAAAATCTGGGATGTATGGTCTTGAGGTCACCTTGAGGATGTGATGCCATTGGATACCTCAGGTCCCATAGGCCTCTGGCATAGAATAGATGATAATATGCCTCAATTACAATCATTGCCCTTCCAGAGGTCTCAGGGGCAAGAGGAGCGAATCATGCAAAATATTTTTTACCTAAGTAAAAACAGACTTGTAATTTAATCTTTTTTTACGTAGGTAAAAAATATTTTGCATGATTCGCTCCTCTTGCCCCTGAGACCCCTGGAAGGGCAATGATTGTAATTCAGGCATATTTTGACTTACCTACTCAACTTACCTAGGTTAAAAAAACTCAGCATTTCTAGCTCTTATTGCCTTTGGGGCCCCTGGAAGGGCAATAAAGACTTACCACCACAAAATTTGGCATGCTTGGTCTTGCGATCACTTTGAGGTGACATATGATGCCATTGACCATACCTTAGATCCATGAAAGGATTTCACAAGCCCTTGGCATAGAATAGACAGTAATTCTGTTTATTTTTTATACAGATAAATTTTTTTTAGCATACTTGGCTCCTCCTGCACCTGAGGTCCTTAAAGGGAAGGGAAATCCTTAATACTTTGGATGCATGCTCTTGTCGTGAGGTGACATACAATGCCTCAGGTCCCTTGAAGGTGCCCAAAGGCCCCTAGCACCAAATGGACTAAAATTCAGTCAGTTTCTTATATAGGGTAAAAAAATGTGCATTCTTAGCTCTTCTTACCTTTGTGGACTCTGGAAGGGCAATGACTGTATTTTAGGCATGTTTTGACTAACCGTCTCAAAATTTGGCATGCTTGGTCTTGCGGTCACCTTGAGGTAACATATAATGCCATTGGTTACCTTAGATCGATGGAAGGGGTCCACAAGCCCTTGGCATAGAATGGATTGAAATTGAGTCAGTTTTTTACGTAGGGTAAAAATGTTTCACATGCTTACCTTTTCCTGCTTCTGGAGCCACTCTTTGGTCGGTGACTGTAATTTAGTCATATGTTTACAACAGCCTCAAAATTTGGCATGGGTCATCTTTCAGTGACCATGAGGTGACATATGAAGCCATTGGTTACCTTTTATCCATGAAAAGGTCCACAAGCCTTTGAAATAGAATAGACTGTAATGCAGTCAGTTATTACGTAGGTAAAACATATTCAGCATGTTTGGCTCCTTTTGCCCCTGAGGCCTCTGGAAGGGCAATGATTGTAATTCAAGCGCATTTTGACCTACCTCCTCGGTACTTGAGATGCATGGGCTAGAGGTCACCTTGAAGTACTATGCAATGCTGATGGATACTTCAGGGACATAGAATAGGCCCAAAGGCCCCTGAAACCAAATGGACTAAAATTAATTCTGTTTCTGATATAGAGTAAAATAAAAAATCTTCCTGCAATCTTATTGGAAGGGCAATGACTGTAATTCAGGCATATTTTGATTTACCTCCTCAAAATTTGTCATGCTTTGTCTTTTTTGTGAACAAATGTTTTTATTAGTTTGGAAAAAAACAAAACACAAAAGACATAAATCCCCTTGTATATCATTACCAACAAATACAAGTAGAAAATAAATACCCCCCCCCCAAAAAAAAAAATAAAAAAATAAAAAAATATATATACATATATATATAAAACTCAAAAACAGTACATTCTGACAATAGTATCAAGGGTCAGTACTTCATAGCAAACTTTTTATCAAAATAAAGTGAACAACTTAAAATGAGCGTAAAGATCAAAAGCCAGATAATGTTGCTATTTAGGCAAAATTAAACTTAAAACCCCCCTATACAACATGGCCGACATCAACCACAGGAGTTCAGAAGAGTCCTCGTAACTTGCAGTGCCTCTTTCCAGTCTTCTTTAGTTTTTGGCACCGTGCATACGGGCAACCGAAAGTTCCATCGAAATTATATAAACTGTTAATAGAATCCACTGATGTCTTGAGATCCGGTAAGGTGGAGCCCATCAAGTAACTAGTAACTAGGACTAGTACCTCAAAGTAAAATTCTCTGTTGTTGTCTCGAAATTGTAAGTAAGGAAAAATCATTTAAAAGAAAAAGTGATGCGGAGCATGGAACATTAAGGCCCAATACAACTGTGAGATCGGCTGAGATCTGCTGCCAAAATTTATAGACTTCTGCACAGTGACAAAAATAGTGTATGTTTTTGTTTTTATTTCCTAACTCCCCTGTGGAACATAGGTTACAAACCAAAACGTTTCTTTTGGGGTTAAATAGACTCTATGCAAAAATTTCCAGTGTATTAGGATTCCTTGAAGATAAACCAATATTTCAATAGTTCCCTAAAAAAAATCTGTATTTTCCAAAGCTACGTCTCTCGACCAGACTACCCCCAGACCCAGCTGTTTATATGAAGCTTTAAGCAGGTAGCTGTAAATACTGGTGGCTGAACATGGCTGGCTGTTGCGATAGACAACTTTGAGCATCGGGTGGAGCTGTAAATTAGAAGTCAGAGACCCTCTACATAACCAGATGGCTGATCTCAAAGTAGAAAGCTTTAGCCTGGGCCTTCTGCCATTCCAAATGTATTTGGACAAAATCCTCGAGATTGTCTCCCAGTATTTACTGGGTGTGGCAGAGGTAGCATATAAATAAAGAAATTTACTCTAGGCAGAATATTCATTTTTACTACTGCAATTCTAGCATGTAATGAGGTAGGGAGGAGTGTCCAATTGAGAGTATGCATTTCGATTTGTTTAAGTATACCAAGAAGTTGATAGAGACAATTTTTTTTAAAGAACTGTATATTTCTACCCCTAGACACCGAAAGTGGTCCACCACTGGAATGTGGGTTGATAGCTTACTAGGATCTAAACAGAAATTTAAAGGTAGGAGAGAAGACTTATCCCAATTTATCCTTTAGCCTGAAATGTCCCCAAAATCATTAAACAACTTGAGTAGAGTTGGGACTAAGTATGATGGATTATCCACAAATAAAACGTCATCTGCATACAGAGAGATATAATGCTCTGAGTCCCTCACTACAATAGGTGAACTAACCCTCAATTTGCATACTGCCTGAGCTAGGGGTTCCAGTGATAAAGTTAAAAAAAGGGGTAATAAAGGGCAACTTTGTCGCATCCCCTTTTCCAGTGAGGACCATAGCAGATGGGTTTGTATATAATATTTCAATCATGGAAATAAACCGAGCTCCATAGCCACATTGTTTCAATGTGTACCATAAATATGGCCATTCTAGTCAATCAAAGGCCTTCATGGCATCAAGTGGCAGCACGTAGGTAAAAATAATTTCAGCATGCTTGGCTCCTCTTGCCCCTGAGAACCCCTGGAAGGGCAATGACTGTAAATCTAGCATATTTAGACTTACCACCAAGAAACTTGGGATGCATAGTTTAGTGGTCAGCTTGAGGGGACATGTGATGCCACTGGATACCTCAGGACCTGCCTCTGTGGTCCCTGGAAGGGCACTGACTATAATTTCAGGCATATTTTCTCTTTCAAAATTTGCCATGCTTGGTCTTGCGGTCACCTTGGCATCATATCCTTGGAAGCGAACTTCTCTTGACATAGCACTGACTGAATTTTAGTCAGTTTTTTTACATTTTTGAACCAGTATGTTACACTAGTTTTATATAGTATTATTATAGTTATTATAGTATTATTGTCAGACGTAGTATTACTGAGAGGACAGGAGACGGAGATGCAGAACAATGGGTGTTTATTATTCAGTGAAAAGCACAGGCAATGAGTGAAGTGTGATGGGAGGCGAGAGGCAGGAGGAGCAATGGGGTGATGCTGCTGCAGTACAGGGTTCGAGACAGGTGACCAGGGTCGAACTGGAGCCCTGGATAGGAGACAGGGAGCAGAGCACACACCAAGCAAAACAACAAAGAAAAATAACAGGGATTTAGACAGACAGGGAAACACTGGAGACGAAAGCCCTACACTGACCACTACAGAGGGCGAGAAGGAGGCTAAACTAAAATTGGAGAGACACAGAAACAAAACAACAAATGCTAACACAGCAAAGGGATAGCGAGAAATCGAGAGAGCAGAAACCAGAGAAACGGGAGACACTAAATAGAGCAGGTAGTGGCAGCGGGTAGGTGAACTGAACGACAGTGCGACCGGACGGGACCGGAAGCGCCCAGAGAGAGACTGAGAGAGAGCGAAGGACGGGAAGATAGCGAGCTTGTTAGTGGGGACAGAGATAGAAATCGTTAGTTCACACATATATATATGTGTGTGTGTACATGTACATTAAACTGTTCTGAAAATTGTTTTTATTTTAAAAAGAGGAAACTAAATTGAAGGTGGTGGCCCCCCTCACCAGCCTAACCTCCACTACGTTCCCATTCAATTGAACCCTGGAGGCTGAAAGAGCTTTTCACTGGCTCAAGACCCTTTTTTCCTCCGCCCCAGTACTGACACAACCCGACCCCAATCGGCAGTTTATTGTGGAGGTGGATGTGTCTGACTCCGGTGTGGGGGCCATCCTGCCGCAATGTTCCGAACCGGACAACAAACTACACCCCTGCGCCTTCTTCTTTCATTGCCTGTTGACTGCCGAAAGAAACTATAACGTGGACAACAGGGAGCTACCGACCAGCTACCGACCAGGCTCCAGAAATGTAAAACCAGACACCCTCTCTCGCCAGTTTTTCCTGGCCGATGCACCAGATCATGTAGAAACCATATTACCTTCCTATCGCCTAGTGGCCCACCTCACCTGGGACATCCAATGGGTGGTTAAAGAGGCACAGGGAACGGACCTGACCCCTTTATGTTCCCCACCCTGCCAGACCTGCCACACTGCTGTGCCACCCAGGTAACCACCGGACGCTAGCCCTCCTGCAAAGGTTCTTCTGGTGGCCATCCATGGAAGCCGTGAAGGAGTTTGTGACACATTGCAATGGACCTTATTACGGGACTCCCACAGTTCGACGGATTGACTGTCATTCTCACGGTCATCAATAGATTCTCCAAGGCTGTCTGCCTCATCCTCATTTCACATGCACTCATTATTGTTTACATTTTTGTTACATACATGGCGGTGTGTGTTGTGTTGTGCTTGTATTACAGATCCATTGATTTTTGGAGCTGCTCGACCACGCCCTGGCACAGCTGAAGCGAGTTCTCTGCCAGTTAGTGCAACCATTTAACAGCGGTGCGTACAAGCAGACTTCTCCAGAATATTTGTCTCATTATCAACATATGTTATTGTTACACCTTTAACACGTGGGATCAGTTCTTGGACCAGTCCTATTTTCATTATATATGCTTCCTTTGGGGTCCATTTTTAGGATTCGAAGATACAGGTCGATAATCTACCTGCTGAGCATTGCTGCCTGACGCACCTCCACCAGTGCCTTGGTCAAGTGTGCTTTGGGCACCCCTGGGCGTGAGCGGGTCATCAGCTGGGGACCACCAGTCACTGATGTTTCGCTCCTTGAACCCC
>JAVSBV010131013.1:0-17528 GCA_033117975.1 Parotocinclus spilosoma
GTCTGTGTGGTGTCTGTCTGTCTCTGTGTGCGTCTGTGTGGTGTCTGTCTGTCTCTGTGTGCGTCTGTGTGGTGTCTGTCTGTCTCTGTGTGCGTCTGTGTGGTGTCTCTGTCTCTGTGTGCGTCGTTGTCTGTCTGTCTCTGTGTGCGTCGTTGTCTGTCTGTCTCTGTGTGCGTCGTTGTCTGTCTGTCTCTGTGTTCGGAAAACCCGGAGTGGACTAACAGTGGAATGTGTACTCTCCTATCGATCAAAGGGAATAGATTATTTTGGGAAGTAATCGAAACAGCTCTGAGTGAACTAATATTTTATGAGAAATGTGAGGGGAATGACTATAAAATGTGGCAGCCCATGAAGAGAGAGCACAAACGAACTTGTCAAGAGAACTAGAGTGAATGGTGCCACTGTATCTGTTTAGATGTTTATGTAGTAGCTTTTTATACTGGTTTTTTCATGGTGTTTGATTTTGTCAGTCACATTAGGTGTGTTTGCACAAAGTATTAGAATAGGATCTGTATCGCCGACACCAACCTGAATGTTACTCCGTATTGGTGTGGAAAGGAAATCGATGGTATTGAACACCACTATCAGTGAGTGTGTGATTTTCCGTGATGATGCACCAATCCCCCACAACCCAACCCCACCCCCTTCTTAGAACAATTGCCCTAAGTAAATCAAGGAGCACCTGTACAATGGAACTCCATTATTGCATCTGATGCCTTTACAGTGTGGAATTACTGGATGTCTAGAACAGATTAAGTCAAACCCTTATGGGGAAAAACTTTGCTCAGTACTTGTTTTAGTTCTCCCCAAGCCTTCTGGACCTAATTAACGATGAGAACCGAGATACCTCTGTGTTGTGATAATTACTTTCTATCAGTAAGTAAGAAATCTAGATGGTGGCACAGGGTTGTCTCTCACTCTCTTTTCATCAGTTTTATCTCAATGAGAAAAATTCCACCAAGCTGTTACCAAAACAACACTCACATTATGGAGTGGACTATCCCATTTTTTTTTTCTTTTTTACTGGCAGAACAGTGTGTGTCTTAAGTAAGCTTGAATCCACCACAGGCAGGAATCACTCAGAAGAGGGAAAAGCTGTCCAGCTGTCTTCTGCATGTATGTTTTGTGTGTTATTTAAATGTGATGCATTTCTGTAGACTCAAAAGTTTCCTCCGAGCTTTTTGGGACTTTGATATATGTAGGCTTTAAAAGAAAAAAATCAACCTCCTGATCTCTTTTCGGCAGCCCCTTCATCACACAAACTGGATTATATAATGTGATGACAAGCCCTAATATGTTTTGAGGACTCTTCTAACTAAACGTGTTTCGTCACTGGAAAAGAAGAGGATGTGCACACTTAGACCCAGTAAAAACCAGTGTGCTTAGACAGTGTGCTAGCTTAGTTAGATCACTTTCATGCCGTTTACTCGGTTTGCGTGTTACTATGACACTGCTTTGACTCGTGGCCCTGTGTGTGGTATTGCTTACTCCATGTCTCGTGTACAGGGGCCAACAACATTATAGAGATAGCAGAGAATAAACAACAAGCAGCTGAGGCTGACTAATCACTTGATGCATTCCATTTTTTTTTAATTATGTCTACTGTCTGCTCCTGTATTTGCACCTACATCGGAGTTAAGTCTGACTGGTTTGGAACGTTGGGGTGGAAAATACTAAAGGGCTCCAAAGCAGCAGATTAAAAACCCATTATAGAACTCCAAGTCTGGTCCACAACTAGAAAGCAAGTGTTTCTCTTTCAGATTTTTTTGCCACACCGTTTGTTCTCTAGAACAGTCTGCCTAGCACTGATAGCCGACTTGTCTTTCTTGTGTTAAAGATGTAAACATGTTTGGACTTTAGAATTTTGTTACACATTGCTTTGGTTATAGCAGCACATACAATACGCTTTTTTTGTTTAGTTGGTGAACAGGATGAAAGCAATTTGAGACTTTAAAAAAACTCATTATGGAACCGCTGAATAAAATAAGCTGCTCTCAAAAATGAGGGTATATTTAATTTCTTATTTTTTTTCTGAGCAGTACAAGTGTGCACATCAGAGTTGTAGATCAGTGTGGTTAAGCTTGGTGCTATGCTGTCCAAATAACTAATGGAAAAAGCAACAACAACACAAGTATACGAGTGATGACTGTGTCATGAACCGAGGAGTTTAATTAACCTACAGTGAGCCAAAACCATGAATACAAAGTTTATTTTATAATAAACTGATGAAAATCTTATGTATCGTAATTTGGTGTGCTAAGGCTTGAAAGTGAAAAGTAAAGGCAAAACACTTACTCTATTGGTGAACTCTGTGCCCTAGCTGCTAAACCTAACTGCTCAGCCTCAAAAATGATATGAAGGACTCAATCCTCAATTTTCTTTTGGTTCGCTGTATGCATCAACCTTTTTAGGACCCGTGGAGACTTATTTGCACAAAATATACAGCACTGTAGCATATAAAAAGTCCTAATATTAGGTGCCCTGGTGGAACTGTAACTCACCTGCCAGCTACTGCTCTAACCCAGGTTTAAGTACCAGCAGTGCCTTTCGGCTGGGTCGAGGGATATTGCAGACGGGATTGTCTGAGGCAGAGGAGGCCAGACTGGGTTATACTATCCCCCCCTAACACAGTCCTGTGATGGAATTCAGCCTGTCGCTAGTTAATTCTAAGATGGGCATCCCCTCTGAAATATCTCTGAAAGTATAAGCTAAAGGTGTGCACTGTTGAACAACTGTAATAAGTTCTGTGAAACAGCAAGTTGATTAAAGTGGACGTTGACCAGACATCAAGTCAAATCAAATCTTACGCTGCTGTAATATAAAGTGAATTTTCCTAATAAAACTGCATGCAGACAAAAGTTATTGCATTGAATACATGAGTGGAAAGCTACCAGCTACGAGGCAAGCAAAGCCTAACCTGTTATACCCATACTAACACCATGCAATTTTTAAACACTTTATGGAGAGCCACGGTGATTACGGATTAAAGTAATATACTATTGGGACTTTGTATAGGGCCAAGCATTAACACTTAAAAGGATGATGTGATGGTAGATGGAAACCAAAAAAATAATTGATAAACATTATTACAAACACTGTGGAAGATTAGCCAGATGAAACAGGGACTCGGCAAGGGAGATTATATAGTTATAGGTTAGGCCAGACTTTTTAAATTGTTTGTTCCTCGGATGTTCCTACTTAAGAATCTACTGAGGAGGGAGGAAAAAAATGTTTATCTTTATTTTTCAGCACTTTTCAATTTCTCAAGGACTATGTGGAATCAATACAAGGCAGGAGAAAGAAATAAAAATAGATTTTTCTTTAAAAATAAAATGTGTTTAACCTACAATTAAATTAAAGTGAATCTGGAAAAAAATTTAATTAACAGAAGAAAGCCGTTGGCTTTCCACCGGAGGGCAGAAAAGTCTAAAAGACACTTTTTTTTTATTTCAACCATTAGTGCTTGCGGCTGATCCGAGAAATAAAATGATTTTTTTTTTTTTTTTTGTATTCTTCAAATATGATTGTCGGCGGATCCGCGAAACAAGCAATAAAAAAAAACCTGGCCTTAGACAGAATATAAGTATTTGTGGCACAAACAATGGAGCATTTTTTTAAGTGTCATTGCATGTATTATTTAAAGCCGTTAACAGTTTGTTACAATTAGGCACCGGAAAACTATACGCAAACACAAGAAACGCGCACAAAAAAGTCTCTAAACACATCAACTGAGGTGGAACAGTCTAATCCAAACGTTACCTAATGAGAGCCACACGAATGACAGACTTCTGCTCTTGAACTTTAACTCCTGCCTGTACTCGTGGATCAGTTGCTTAGATTGGCTGTTGAGGTGACCAGCCGTTTATGTCTGGAGTTAAAAACAGATTTTGAATTCTTATTTGTATTTGTTGTCATTGATAAAACCTCGGTTGTTAAAATGAGCAGACATTGATCGCATGGTTGATAATTGGGGCATACCTTATATGGTTTTAGGACATGAAGTCATGTGGTAATAGAATTACTACACTTAATCTGTAATTATTCATAAGCAAACAGGTCAGTTGTTCAAGCTGGAGCCATGTTAGGTGGAAATTAGGTTGAAAAACATCAGAGTGCTGCTTCAGGTCACAGTTCTGCTAGGCAGATGGGTATCCTGAGTTGGCTCTGGCTCTTCTCAAAATTGCTTCCTATTGCTGTTTCCAGGCTATTTCTCTTTGCGTTTGGCTCCTGTCCAGACCTGGATCGTTCAGGAGCTGCTTTGTGAGAATGAAGCACTGCACCAATAAAAAGTGCCTTGAACTGAGAGAGACTGATGTGAAGCTAGGGTTTGGGTGGTTGGGCCACCCGCGTTTTCTTTGACCAGTCAGACTTGGCACTTGGGAACCTGCTTGTGGAAAGGGTTTGGGACTGATGCTGGGTTGCAAACATGTTGGCAAGCAAGCAAGAGGCTAGTGGCCAGGTTGTGGTGAGACCGACGCAATGGAAAGCTAAGTAGTTTGCAGGAAACGTCCTCTAGGATGTCCAAGTATGGCGAGAAAGATTACCTAACCCTTGGATCAAAGCCAATGGTGTGTGTGCGTGCGCGTCCGTGCGCGTTCATGCCTGTGTGTCTGTGTGTCGCTGGTGAACGGGGAGTCATAACATCGATGAAATACACTTTAGCGAAAATGAAGTTGCAGCACTTTATGTGGAAGGAATGTTCTCTATTTCCAGCCCTCTCTGCTCCTCTCTCACGTTTGCCTTTCCTCTGTTGCTATCCGTGGCTGGGTGGTAGAAATGTGTTTTTCATTGTTTCCCTGTACTGGAACACTCCATTCTTTCTCATGTCTGCATAGCTTATGCATGAAATAGCTAGTTGCTCTGTATTTGTCTCCTCTCTTAATCTCTCTCTCTCTCTCTCTCTCTTAATCTCTCTCTCTCTTTCTCTCTCTCACACTCACACACACACTCTCTCTCTCTCTCTCTCTCTCTCTCTCTCACACTCTCTCTCTCTCTCTCAGGATAATCCCACTGTTGCAGAATAATTGGGAGAGGATTTAAATGTGTTATTGGGACCTGCTTCTTGTAAACAATGGTGTTGGCTTACCGTTACTGCAGCTTGTCTGGCAGAGATTTGAGTCCTAAAGCATTATTTGTAGAAGTTATTTTTATTGGAAATCAAATGTCATTTAACTTGACTTGGCAACTGCATGCACCTCCTGTCAGGGGTTTCATGTGTTACAGGTTACCTGTGAGTGCTGTGTGTTGCCAGTTTTCACATTAACCAATTCTGCACTATTTCTATGTATGTGCTTGTCACACAAGGCCAGATGTGAGCTTGTAACAAAAATGCAGCTCTGGAGAAAGACTAGTAGTTTTAAATCGTGAATAAAGCTAAGTGAGTGCAGGCCTACAGGTTTTCCCCTTATAACCCAGCCCTGTATATTCTACGATGTGTAGAATCTATGACAATTACAAAACACAGTATACAGTATTGTGCAAAAGTCTTAGACCACCATTAGGTTAGATGTATCGTTTTGTTTATCAGTGGTATAATGGCAAGGAGTGTAACATGCACAGTGTAAACAATGCAAAACAATGTACATTTTCTTGAATACGGTTTTAACCACAAAAAACTTTAGTTCCCAGCAATTACAATAAAGTACTAGAAACCGGTTTCAATTGGTAAATAAAATGCACTATTGTAGTGTCACTGTATATAAAGGAACTAACATCCTGTTAATTTAACCATAATTTACCTCCTGTTAATCCATAATTTACCTCCTGTTATAAAAAGTGCAATAAACAGAATAAATATGCCATTGCTACAGTTTCCACAGTGACATTTTTGTTACACCCCTAATAATGACCATATATTATTACTTATCAGTCTCATTATTAGAATACAAATAAAAAATAAAGGAGATTTACATGTAGTGTTTAAAAAAAATCTAACAAAAAGTAGGCTTTAGTGGCAAGTACGTATACTGCTCCCAAAAATTAGGGGATACTTTATATTAATAATATTAATATTAATTCAAATTAATAATTAAAAGTCCCTTTTTGTAAGCAGTGTATTTAGTGACCTCCCCTTCCACTGGAGCAAAAGCAGCATCTGGCAGCTTCTTAGGGATGCCAAGTTGGTCCTTCTGCACTCAGAAGCAGCTTGATCAGGAATGGTCTTCTTGGAAGGGTAGCAGCCGAAAAACCGCTTTTCAGAAGGTTGGAAAGGCTAAGATATAACGCTCACTAAGATTGCAATGCAATGTTTGGTTCCGTTAGTCGACAATATGTTATATTTGGTCATTATACCATTTATAAAATACCAGCTCTAATGGTGGCCCAAGACTTTTGCACAGTACTGTGCGTCAGGCATAAATAACCAATAGCATACCTATTATAAATAAGCACTGATAAATAACAGGTGGATAAACTGGTTCTGTAGTAATTGAGCTATTAAATTAACTCATACAGGCTTATTAACGTAAAGGATATTTACAGACATTGCATATCGATGATAGATTCCAGTCTGTGCTGTGCATAGGATGGATGGTGCATAGGATTTTTGGTTTTCTTTTTATGAAAGTGTTGACACGTTTGGTGAATGAGCAAGGCTATTAGACTGGAAGTGAAGGAACGAACAGGAAGCCAAAGGAACTGGTGCTGACCGTCGTCTGATCCCATTCTGATTGTGACAGCAGCATTTTTCCTCTGTGCCTCAGAAGCCAGTGGATGCCCAGTGTCCTCTTCCATGCTCGTGGTTGCACAGAGCTTGCTCGATATCCCATAATAATGTGCATTTGTGCACATTGTTCTGTCCTCGTTAACGTGAAGACTTGGTTATAAATTAACTTTTTACTGAATAATCAGGCTATAATGAAAGAGATGACACTTGAGAAGGCGCACTCAGTCGATCGGTCGGATCATCATGCGAACGGACTTGAGCGAGTAGAAGCCTCCTCCGTATTCAGCCCAGAAGATTCCATCCTGGAACTTGCTGCGGTACACTCCACCAGAGTACCACACTCCATTTAGATTGGTCTGCCCACATGCATTGTACCACCAGCCACCTTTGTGGAAGTGAGCACAGTTACCTCCTGGGAAGAAAAGAAAAATGTGGAGTGAGATGTGGAGTAACAATTTGTATGAACTTATTAGAAAAGGGTTTCCAAATTCCAGGTGAATAAGTGGGTTGGAGAAGGAGAGCACAATTCCTGGACCACATTCTGTTTCCAGTGAATCTGTGTACTTAATAATCCGATCATCATCTGATTACTGCAGTTATCCGATCACCTAAATTCTCGAAAACAACATGCTCGGATTCCCCAAGTTTGTTTAAGGTCTTTTAATCAGAACATGAAATTCGATAGAGGTGGATTTACCTCAGTGATCAGATTTCTCAATGCATGTAACCCATTCCTTTGATTTCATTTTCTGTTTGCCACGGTTGACAGGTATTCTTTTGGTAAAGTTGCCATTTTTGGGGATTTTGTACCATTTAAACTGTAGCATTGTTTTCTCCCGGGATCTGACAGCCTCTGAATTATATGCAGCATGGAATTAAACGCATTGCAACTTGCATTGCATTGCAACTGCAACTGTTGGTTGCGACCTGCTGACGTGCAATTAAATGCACTCTTAAATAGGAAAATATAGCCTATTTTATGCCTGTACTTTGAAATTGCAGGCATAGGCTATTTGTCTATTTTACACTAATCACACATTAATTTAGTTGACATTTTATTTACTACCATGGTCATTTTTGTAACTTACTTAAGCTATTGGATAGCCTATTAACTGGAGAAAATGTGGCTCATCCCTTTTCAGTAACTTTAATTGGCGCTCTGTTTAAGTGGTTGAGTTGGTTCATATGCAGAATTAATTTTGGGCATTACAGCACTCTCGCGCTGGGTACGAGATGCGAGTGCTAATCTCTAATAAGATCAGTCACAAACAATATTGCAGGATTCAATCTGTAATTTTTTTGATTAACTCGCTGTTATTCAGTTTTTGGTGTTATGTGTAGTTCTTGTTCCTGGTCGTCCTTCTGGATTTTTCTCTTGTTTAAGAGATCTCCTAAGCCTCCTAATAGTCCTCCTGCCCCCTCCTAACTGTTTTTTTTAATCTATTTTGTTTTATATTTAGTTTATCTTTATTAACCTAATTTTGTTATAATTTAATATACTTTTAGTATTTATTTGATTAACATCTAGGCCACCCATGGAGGATGGGTCCCCTGTTGAGTCTTGGTCCACCCAAGGTTTGTTCTTACCATTTTAGGGAGTTTTTCCTTCCCACTGTCACCCTAGGCTTGCTTAACTTGGGATTGGCCTTTTAAGACAGTGTTATATTGTAAAGCTGCTTTGAGACAATGCTACGTTGTAAAAAGCGCTATATAAACAAAATTGAATTGAATTTTTCACATTAGGAGTATTTCGGTTTTTGGGTTAGGATGCTTTATAGATCACTTGTCTCTTTACTCAATCTACTCCTGACTTTTTATGGTGAAATTCTAAGCTTTTTATTAATCGTCACCAGGAGCCACTCTTAACATCTTTATGAATACGTCCCCTAGTTTACTGCAGTTATTGGGTTATTAAGTCCATGTACACACACCCATTGTTAAACTCAGTTTGTACCTGTGAAGGAGTCCTTGTCACGGTCCAGCGTGGTGAATGGCTTGCCATTGTGGCTAGACAGTGAGTCACCGGCATTGCCCTGGTAGGTTCCAAGTCGCAAGCGGTAACCATCGCTCTCTGGTTCTAGCCGGAAGCTGCTGTACTCAGCGTAGACCTTCTTCCCCACCCAGTCCTCCAGCTCTACCATTAGCCTGTAGTCTCCTTGTTTTGCCAAAATATAGATGTTCTCCAGGCCCAACCAGTATTCACTGTCTATGTTCCCGAAGCCTTTCTGTTCCAGAAAAAATTGGACATAAGTGGTATTCACTATGGATATAATTTACCACAGGAGTCTTGTTAATGATATTTTCAGAGGAACATGCATGGCGAGTTCAAGTATCCTTAAATGGCTGTGATTTTTCTTAATTTACCATGCATGCTGTGGCTTGAAACATCATGCAACCTGTCAATAACAACCTTAGGGCTGAATTCTAAATGGCACTGGTGCTCAGCTTTGGGCCTTGAGGGCAGTTTGGTTTACCATACTCCCACACCATTAAGCCAGTCCATCTTGAGGTCACCATTGCAACGTTGAGAATGGCCTGTAGATGGCACACTAAATATGGGCATAGTTTTCCAACAAGCATGGCATGGTTTTCTAACAATCTTAGGTGAGAAGATCATGAAGATGGTTTCTGTATAAATTTGTGCTGTAGTCATTTATGTGTTGCTGGTCTCATCTCAGATGCTGCTACTTGAGCATCTCAAGAACAAAAGCTTCAAGTAGAGATGTACTTCAATAAAAAACTGTGACGGAAGGCGCTGGGCCAAACCCATGAAGGAATTTGATTAGATGTAATCAAATCATCAACACTGCTTCAAGAGTCTGCCTTGTATGCATCTGTGAATACGAAGCAAGCGTGTCGACTTTAGTGATATTCTAACTTTTCTGTCTTGTCCTAGTGTAACACCCGTTTTAAGATATATTATGGACTTGGAGTTTATTTGCACATTTTAAAAAAATTGCAAACATTTGGTAGATGAATAACTCGTAAGAAAAATGAGTAAGAACTGCGATATTGCTTAATATATTCAAAATAAAATATAGCAATTGTATTTTGCTTAATTTCTGTTTGTTTATTTTGCCTGTGCATTAAAAGTGTATAATAGAGCCCCTTAACACCTATAATGTTTGATGTGTTTTATGAAAACAGATTAATTGAATTCACATTGTTCCCTTAAAGGAAAAATTCTCTAGGTTCTCGTTTCAGTGACTCGACGTGCCGAGAAACGAATTAACGAGTAACGAGGTAGCACTGTATCCAGGCATAGTTATTCATATACCATTAATTCTGAAAATATGTGCTGCGTTTCCACTGGCACAATATTACAGTAATGATGTTTGGCCCTAGTGTACTGTCGTATCTGTTGCTAGATTTAGGTGAGGTTATTTTGTGCAGAAGTGCTGTTACCAAGGGAACTCTGCATCTGCCAAAATGTAGGGGATACTTTCCTCTGTAATGACTCAGTTTGGGAATTGCAATAACAAACGATATTAAAACTAATGCTGAATTGAAGTCATGTGTTATCTTGGGGAAAGTTCCTCCAAAAGTAAAACTAGTTCAGTTTGAATTGGGATAGGGACCGTGCTTTACGACGGTCTATTAACAGCACAGAACGGTAGAAAAACATTATACAGAAATGGTAGTGGAAACACAGAGTTACACAATGTAGATAAAAGTGTTTGGGCATCGCTTTTTGTAGCTGTGTGATTTCCTTTCTTGTGTTAGATAGTTATGTCCTTTCTTGGTATGTTAGTGTGGGAGTTGCACACGGCTAAACAGCCAGTGGCTCTGTGTTTTGGCTTGTGCCGTACCACTAAGTTTCCTAGCTGAAGCATGATTTGTCTCAGAAATCATAATTATGTCCGAAGAACAGTCACAAGCAGGGAGCTACGGGCAGAATTTCAAACATTCCTCCTTAGAGATTACAGCCTTGCTCAGATAGTTTCTTATAGCAAAACTATATATGAGTTTTTTACTAAGCAGTGCCAGGCTGAAATTGTTCAGGGTGAAAATTTTCTTTTACTGTTGAGACCGATTTGCTTATGAACTGCCAGGGCTGGCTCTTTGTGTGTGAACAAACGGAAAGGACAGTACTGTTGTGGTAAGTTTGGCAATCATGATCAGTTTAAAAACATTGCATGATTTTATCTTCTCACAAGTTTAAAAATTGGTTGCCTTTACCCCTTCAGTTCAAATTGACACAAGTCAGTATTTGGCCATGATGTTTTTCTGTTTCTATCTGAAAACAGAACGTGACATGATTTTCTTTATCTTACCTTACATATTCCGTTAGTTGTTCTCTATAAATAAAATGCCGTGTAAATGTAAGTGCAAGAAAGAGCTGTTAAACAAATAAAGTTCCAGGTTTTGACCTTGATCCTGGTCAGGATCGTGGGGGTGTCCAGAGCCCATCTCGGAATTTACTATGTACAAGTGTAACGTGCACCTTAAGTGTGACATCAGTCCATTCCAGGGCCCAGTAGGGGTGTGAACCTAGGTATTGAGGACCTGCTGAGATAAGAGCAGCTAGCTCTATCCACAGGAGCCATGGGAGCTGGTGGGAAGTTAACATGCCTTCTGATGTTTTTCAAGAAAATCAGCTAGTAGATATTTTTTTAGAGAAATTTCTAGAAGTTCTAGCTAGTGCACCAAATGCCAAACAAACAAAATGTCTGGCGAGTAGAGATGCACCAAACAGTCGTCCACTTTTTAGTGTGCTCGGCCACTACTAATCGCACTCTGCATGACAGCACAATAATTTACAATTCAATTCTGTTTTAAGCGTAGGTGCTGACACAAACTGATGACGAGGATGTGTTCGATAACAGTTGTGCTCCAAAGTGCACTAAAGAGGCCCTACCTATATAGCGCAGTATTAGTAAGGGAACAGTGATGTGGTGTTATTTGGGTTACAGTCACTTCAGCGTTCTAGTTCTTTACAGTGAGAGAGTACTGTTTACAGAATGCATTATGAAAGTAAGTGGAGGAAGAACTCTGAAAACATTTAGAACAATAATAATACATTAAAACAGCATCATTTCACTGAATATGTGGAACTAGAAAAAGCTCAAGTGAAAAGTGATAGTACAGAGCCTGACAAAAGCCAGAATCTGCTGCTTTCTTTAATTTTAATGACATAATTTTAATAAGTTTAAATTAAAAGGAACTCTTTATGCTATCATCTATTATCCTTGGACAGGAAAACATTGCATTTGACCCAAATTTAGCCAGTCATATGCTTTAACAATTGGATTCAGGCAAGAAAATTACAATCGGTGCATCTCTGGTGCTGAATAAGGCTGTGATAACAACTGTATATTACTGCAGTACCGCTGTTATGTGAAATCTCTCGCAAACATTTCTGTGCAGTTCTGTGTAATCATTGCTCATATAACTTCACAGCCATGTTCCTGTCCGTAAATAGTCCTTAGGATCAGACTGTCCTCTGATAAAACACGATGTCATTTTTACCTTATAGTTTTCCCAGTTCCTGAAGAAATTTACAGAGCCATCTTTCCTTCTCTGTAAGACAGTCCAGCCTCCATTATCCAGGCCCTGGTCACACCAGGCCTGAATCAGCTGATCGCTGCCTTCTGCCTTTAACAGATACAATCCACTGGTGCCGTGTCCTGCCTGGCGTACCTGGTAACAGTCTCGGAATGGACCTGACACACAGGGAGAGAGACACACCATTTAAAAAAAAGCAGGGTTATAATTACTGATACAAAAACTAATTACATTCAAACATCATTCAATAACATTGTAATGCTCTTAGAGCCAGATAAATGTGTTGAAATTAGATGCTGCCATGACTTATGGAAGTGCTTACCTATAATAGTGCAAGCATGCCTCATTAACACACTAAATAGCTGCATTATTGACTGCATCACCAGATTCAGCACAGCCAGAGTGATAAGAAGCACATAAACTGCCAACATAAATAGCAACAGCTGCTATTGAGTAGTTGTTTTTAAAATATAGAGGATGTTTTTCTTAAGTCTAAATGAAATATCCCATAATTCAATATCCCCTAGCAGTGTACTTGCTCACTAGGCTCAATTAATTGTTGATTAGTCATCAGGTCTATGCAATTACTACCCCATCATTTATAGAATGATCAGCCACCGATCATTATTGGCCGATTTCCGTGACAAAACATGTGATCACCGATTACCTGTGCTTTGTGGCCCGCAGAGGCCCTGTATGCAGTGTTGTGTCCCCGCCCACCTTCCTTTATACTGTGGCGGCAAATCATAAACCAACATGTCTGCCGTGCGGCGCTTTTACACGGTCTGTGAGAGTGATGTAATGTTTGCATCCTGCGACACATGCCACGACAAAAAAAACTTTGCGGTGGCAACACATTCAAATGCTTCCACACATGTGATTTAATGTGTCATTTAAAGAACGAACACTTTGTGTATGGGGAGTTTTGGTGGATCACTACAGAGAATAAAAAGAAGGCACCTGGAGCAGCAACAAACTATTTAGCCTGTAGAAGCTCTTAATATTTTCAATATGATAAAGATTTGGTTACTTATAGCATGTAAAGTTGTGTTTTGTCCGCTTGACTGATTATCATAAGTTATAAATAAATATTATCTTAATATTGTCAATATGATAAAGATTTGGTTACTGATAGCATGTAAACTTGTTTTGTCCGCTTGACTGAATCGAAAAATGTACAGCCAGTGAATGTGATCAGTACTCATGGGTGATCAGTATCGGAATCGGCAACATTATACATGATCGGAATATGATGGGGAAGTTAAAGACCGTGTGATGCATTGGTATTGCTCTGCTGGGAGACTTTGTTCTGGCATTGTGGCCATGTTACTTTGAAAGTGTACCACACACCAGAACATCATTGCTGACTAACTACCCCCTATGGACAAGGTTATGCACTCTGAAAGTGTTTGAGGAAATAGTTTGGGGAAAATCTGATGGACGTGCCAGACACAGAAGTCATGTGCTCATATATACAGTTTGTATACATTTACAAGAGGCAGTTTTTGTTAAACTTTTAGTCATAACCTTTAAATTATATATATTGTTATGGGTAATTGTGTCCAAACTTGTTTGTCGCGAAACACTGTTTAAAGTTGAGAACATGAGATTTGACTGTCATTATCAGCTCCACTGAAAGGAAGTTAGAACACGTTAGAAATGTCTTAAGTGGTAGAACAGCAGGAGGCTAAGGCAAATACAACTGAAGGGGAAAAAGTCCAAATTCCTTTCACATCAGCCATGAGAAAGTCATGAACATTTTTATGTAATCTCAAGAAAAGAAGTGACCTTCTAGAATTTTTGAGTGCGTCTTAGACGTTGAAGTCTAAAACTATTCATGACCCACAGCTCCATTATCTGGGCTCAAAAACATCCCTGGTCAGGGCCAGAATAGATGTTGAGCAGCCAGCATGTATACCTTTTTTTTTATATAAGATTCTTATTTTGAACATTTTGTAGTGATGAATTGACGTTCCCCTCCTTGCTGCTGACAAATTCCTAAGAGAGCGCTGAAGGTGAAGGGCTTTAAGAATAACCCCTTGTTCCCCTTGCTATTTCTGAGCTCTGTTTTTGCTGAAATAGCTCCCTAGAGAGGCATTTGAGCTCTGGCTGCATGTTGTCTGCCCTCTTCAATCTTTACAAACTCTTTTACAGTACAGCAGCAAGTCCTCAACAAGAGCTGATCTCTTAATGGAGTTAACATCCACTACTTTCCTTGCTTCTCTCACTGGCAACGGCTCAGCCTCCAGGCTTAAGCAAAAATCATCAGTCATCTAGGGGTAAGCCAGGGAGCGAGGGAAGAGTAGTGTGGAGAATGGACAGCTAGAGGACGTCTCGGCAGTGTGGATGGTTGTCTGTGCATGCGTTTGGGGGTTTCCTGTGTTCTTAGGAAGTACCTAAGTAGCTGTGGTCAATTTATACCAGTGGAGTTACCCAGCATGGCTAGCTGCCTTTGAAATGATGACCATTGAGCTCACAAAGTCGGGTGCACCAGATGCTTGACGCTTGGTTTTCACAGCTGGGCTATAGTTGAAACCTTGACTTCTTGTTAATAAATTACTGTTAACTCAAATCTCTTTTCTGAACATAAAAAAATTAATCACCGAGCTTGTGTACAGAACAATCATATTGTTGCAAAACATCTGAATTGTCAACAAGCCCACAAATGGGTTTAAGTACATTTGGGTAATGTGACCACAGCATACAACATAAAACATTTAAATTAAGGTGGAAGTTATGAATAAACACTCCTGTATTGTTATAGAAAGTATTACAGTACAGTGTTCCCTCGACACTTCTCAGTTTATCTTTTGCGGCTTCAGTGCATCGCGGGTTTTCAAAAAATATTAATGGAAAAAAAATATCGCGTATTTTCGCTGTTTCGCGGGTTTTTGCGGAACTTTAAAATAAAAAAAAAAAAAAATCACAATTAAAAAAAAATTATTTAAAATATTAATTCTAACAAAGGAATGTTATAAATCATAAAATATTACAATTTACAGTAAATAGCTGTTTCTTTCTACTCAATGTGTAGGATATGTAAGCTCGGAGCATGTGTGATACGAGAGTGATGTATGGTGTGTTAAGTAATGAAAAAACCCTACAATAGTGTATTTACTCAGCGGATGAATACTCACCAAAACGAGAAGTAAGACTAGAGCATCGCCTGCCTGAGTCGCTACTTGCCGACATGACAAGTTTTTGTCTGCGCTGTTGTGTTCGCTGTTTGATAAAGTTTCATTATAGATTGAATTCATTCAAGCCCTACGATGCCACCCAAACGTTCTGCAAGTTCTACGACTAAAATAGTGTATTGATACGTACATAAAAATATCGTCCCTACTTCGTGGATTTTTGTTTATAGCGGGTGGTCCTGGAACGTAACCCCCACGATAAACGAGGGAACACCATATATATGACTAGTCTTGAGATAACCTTTTGTATAGATATAACCTTGTGTGTTTCAAGGTTATATGTTAACCTTGTTAATGCCGATAGTGAGAAAAGTAAAAGAAAACAAACAAGAATTAACTTTTATGTCTCAAGACAAATGTCTTCATGTCTTCAAATTCATTCAGTCTTAAGGTGTCTTGAGACATCTTGGTATAACAAATTGTCTCAAGACATCTAATCTAAGCCTGTCAAGACATCCTAAGATGCAGTCATAGCTGGGTAAAAAATGTACACCTAAAATCACTTGGAATCCCCTGTACCAAAAATGTCTTTGAAGTGTAGTGAAAGGGAATGGCAACATTAAAAGGGGGTAATTCCTTTACCTTTAACTTCTTACTGCTGTAGAAAGAAGCAAATTCAGAGCAGATAATAATATGTAACAACATATACAAATAGAAACAAAATATTAGCCATCAGCTTTGGAATCCTGTGTAATAAAAAGTAAAGAATGGTTTAGCTTATTTTGAATCTTTTTATGATATGACACAAAAGCCCAGCGCCCAGATATAGAGGTGCTATACTGTCTTTAAGATTTGTATTCATTTACATGACCCTTGGCCATGTCCAATAAAGACTTTGTATTTACTTTAATCTGGAACCACTTCAGGATCAAGAGTTTTTATTGGCATGTGAATGTTAAGCCGATTTAGTTTTTTGGAATACATTTATTTTAATGCAGGCTTGTGTTGAAAACAAATAATTATAGAACACATCACATTTACTAAAGCTAATTTTGTGTATTGAAGTCTGAAGTTTTCTCATAATAGGAGAACTGAGAATATTGGGGGAGTATATTACAAAGTTTTAAATAAACTGATATGCCTCTGTTATATGAACTCAACAAGATTACTTCAGTTACTGTATATACTAGGAATAAGTCAGTCATTGTGATTGACCGTGTATATAAGCGCGCACGGACACTATGCCTGGTTGCCTTATACAATGTAATTCCTCCCCACTCTCATTCTGTCCTACGCTCACATTATGTTTAAATGTTCTGGGCCAATTCACGCTTTCATCCAACATGCCACTACTGTTTATGGTGGAGAAGACATGCTTGTACCTAATTTGTGGATTTTCTTTGTGTCATTTTGGGCACACTACCCTCTTTTGTGCCTTATAACAGATTTATTGAGTATGCAGTGCAGCAATTTCTACCTCTTGTGCTGCACATATAATACGTTTTTTTACAAAGGCAGCTGTTGTTGTGTTACACACTTGAGCAATGGAACCACACACAAGCTGATCTCTTCAAAAGAGCTGAGGAATTATTTGGCAAGGTTACTCTCAACGCCACCTGGCTGCTGTAAGCTAAGAAGCCCAGCCCATTGAGCTAGTCTGTCTGAAAGTTTCATCTGCCTGAGTCCAAACCTCCATTGACTAAATCAGCTACACTTCAGCAGCCACCTCTCTCTCTTTCACACTTATTTTCTCCACTCCTCTCTTCTTACCTTACTTTATATTGTTGGAAAAAAATCTCTGTTGACCCTTTTTCCGTTGTCCTGTGTTTTGTGGATCAGTATTGGGGGATTTCCAAGATCCTAAAATTCGATTGGTTTGTGTTAGGGAGCCTACCGTGCGCCGCTCCGTCGCGTCCACCACCGCCCGCCATTACAGAGCGATCAGTAAGACAGCATATATATCCCTCCAGCTAACGACGTGACAACCCACACCTGGAACTCCCTCTATTTAAGAATCAGTTCCGGTCCTGTTCGTTGCCATGTCGTTTTAACTTAGGGGTTAGATCGCTCGTGTCCGTTACGTATGTGCATCGCGTGCCCAACCCGTTGTACCCAGTTTGCCCCCGGCTTCACGTTTCCACCAGAACGGTAGACGGTTACGTCCCGGGGCGTTTATAGCCGACGGACGCGTAGGAGCGGAAGCTCCGAGGTATTGTTACGGTTCA
>JAVSBV010131020.1:0-17528 GCA_033117975.1 Parotocinclus spilosoma
TATATAAAAAAGCCTGAGCTATAATCAGGTCTGAAGCTGCTGTTCACTGTCATGATGGGATTATTTGTGCTTTACAGCAGTGGAAACTCTGGTAACATCAAGAGACCAAAAGTAAAACATTCTTATTGTAGTATAGTTTTTCTCACCATCCCCCCCCCCCCCCTCTCTCACCTGTAATTGCTCTCGCTCTGTAATTAGACTTAAGGCTTTGACGACCCGACAGATACTTGCAGATTCTATTCTGGTAGAAACCTAAGGGGGCACAAAAAAAAAAAGTACAGCTTCCAAACTGGCTGCAAACCCATTTTACACAAGCGCTCTCTTTATCTTTCTTCCCATTTCATTATGCAAAGTTTTTCTCCCTCCCTCCCTCCCTCCCTCGCTCGCTCCCTCCCTCCTCTTTTCCCCAGGGTTTAGCTGAATCTTTTCACACATGCAATATTCTTGGCTAATGCTCATTAGAGAAGGCAGACGGATAAATTTGCTCTCATCCGCCCCTGTAACAAGGTTGACGTGCTCCCGTGCTCTTTTTCTTCTCACAGTACCGAAAGGGACAAAATGTGCAGTACTTTAGCAGGGGTTCGTACTCGCCTCTTGCTTGGTGCTCGTGGGGGGGGATCTGGCAACCACAGTGGTGGAACTGGATACAGTTACCAGATTATTAAGTGTCTCTCTGCACGTCTTTCTTAGTGTTTAACATTCATTCACTTTAACAACCAAGGTCTTAAACTGATGCCACGACAGAACAGGAAACAAACGGTGCCAACGAATGCTGCAGATCCACGAGCAGAGGTGGGAGTTTAAGAACTGAAGTCTGTAATTCACACTTTACCGGCTGTGCGCTCAATTTCTCATAAACTCACATTTGTTCTTGAGGCTCTTGTAACTTGGTTGATGTGTTTAGAGAGTTTTTGTGCGTGTGGAGGTCTTTCTTCTGTTGTATTGTCCCAAGCTATAAATTGTCTTCCTAAGTGTATGTACCTGTCCTATTGTAAGTAGTATGCAGTTAGTATGATTTCTTACTTATAACTATATAAACTGGTTCATGTTCACTTTTTGAGTCTGTGGTTCATCCGGCTGATCTTCCAGTTTGGTCCTAATGTTGTCTGTCGATGCATTTTTGGCTTCAGTCAAACAAAAGGTCCATCGCACCGTTCTCTAAAACGAAACAACTATAACCCACGGAGGGTTGTAACCGTATGTTATTGTTATACTTTATCTAATTATTGTGAATTTTCATCGGTCGCCGCGTAGACTGTAGCGTTCCACACGTATTGTGAGCGCCGTCTGTGGCACGTTTTTACGTATCATTTGCGTGAAAGTTCTCTTCTCGAAATACCCTCTTGTATTTACATAAAAATGTCATAAAAAGAACGTGACCACTGTCATGTCCGGTCAACGTCTATTACGGTCGACAACCTGTTTCAAAAAGCGTCACGGCTAGAAGCTTTCATGAGCTTTAATATCGAATATATGTTTCAAATTTTTTATAAACATGAAATCTAGTAGCTATAAAGTGTTAATTACACGTTGAAGGACTGAGCTTTGCTTTACGTAAAAACGCCAAAAGTATAACGAAATAAATACAGTACGCCATTGCATTCGTTACTACATCTGAAGCAGGCATTAATTATGACGTAAAGAAGAGAAAAAATGGCAAAAATATTAGCGTTATATTATTAAATGCAGGTTTAAAGGTTGGTCTTAATTTGAGATAAAAGGGAGAGAGGGCACGTTTTAGCTCCGCCTCTTCATCAGGACAAAGTGTTTAATGCCTCTCAGGTTTTATACTGCATCAAACTACTCACCATGTAGATATCCACACACACACTCGCATGCACACACTGCCCCCAAACAAGTAATTTAGCTTTTAGTTATAATAAAATTAAAACACGTTTTCTTATGTGGATCAGCCAAAAGTTCCCCAGTGGAATATTTTGGGGCTACACTGTTAGATTAATTGTTATACCGTGCCTTACTGCAGGTGTTTTAATAAATTATAGCTCAAGTAATTAGTTTGTCTCAGCAATGACTACACTGGAAATGACTGGCCTATCGATCTGCAGTATTGCATATTCGCTTTGCATAATCAATACGGTAAATGAGTGCGGCTCTCATTAGGGCAAAAATTACTGTGTGCTTACGGCGCGAGGAAAGCAGAACATTATTGAATATCAGACACAGGTCCGTATTGAGGCGAGATCCCCAGACGGAGATCTGTCCCGCACCGAACGACAGGCTTATCCAAACACGTCCACTATGAGAACCTACTGCTTACCTCTAGTCAACCGGTCTTTATTTGTCATGGTAGGCAATTGGGGAGACCCCTAAGCAAGTTTTTACTGGTGTGAGGGTTTGGCAATAGGAATGTATTGATATAAAAACGTAAAAAAAAAATTTCATTAGGTAAAGGACAAAAAAAACCCAGCATAGCATTAAGCAATCAAATATGCAGATTATAAAGTTAAATAAAACAAGTGAAATGAGTGGAAATGGAATATAACCTTAATTGTCTAAAAAGAAACAAGCAAATAAAAATAGTAAGAAGACTAATTGATTAGGATTGGGATATATTAAATTGACAATTGTTTATTTATAAGATTAAAAAAGAAGGTCCTTTGTGAACGCGTTTTATTTATTTATATAATTATTTCAAATATATCCCAGCATTGAAACCAAGAACTCAATATTCGTTTGCCTGTTGTTGATCTGTGCTTTTTTTCGCTTCTTAATTATGTGCCTACGTTTTTTTTTTTGTTTTTTTTTTTAACTAAAAACCCTGCAATGTAAAGGTTAGTGTCAGTTTTTGCCTATTTAATGTACAAGAACAAGCCTGTCGATGGTCTAAATCACATGCCACTAGATGAGCGGTGCAGTCGCAGGAGTTTGGAGCGGTAGGATCTCAAATCTGACGTATATTCGAATCAGTGCAATAGTTTAATGGTTGCAGCTTAAGAACAGCTTCTCTGACCTTAGGAACAGGAGGTCAGCTCCTGGTGGCCTGACCTCGATTTAACCTGTGTAACATAATACACAGGGCCTCGCTTCATCCCCCTGGAGACATGGCGACCGGTTGGAAACGTGAATAATTTATTAAGCCCAAATCAAATCTGTCGCTTCTGAAGTTTGGACCACCTTGAATAAGAAGTTCCGTTCTGCTTATTTTCACTGTCAAACGACTCAAATGTAGAATCGCCTTCGGGAGCAGAGATTTAATCATGTTCATAACAAACGGATTGTATTGTTGTACATGATATACAGAATGTATTTAATGGGGGCTATTTTGGACACTGCCCTAAGCAGGCAGTGAAAAAGGGTACACTAAAAATGCGTACTACCAATAGGGTGGGCGATACGGCCCTAAAACAATATCACGATATTTTAGGGAACATTTGCGATAATGATGTATGTTGTGAAATATTTCAACAACATACAATTGCAACAAAATAGATTTTATACTTTATAGTACCCGACCTCACGGCATTTCCGACTTTCCATGGAACAACTGATTAGATTTGTTGTTCCAGACCTTTTGTATAGATTACGTATCACTGGGGTTTGTTGTACATCTGATATTTTGTACCAAAACCACCAACACACTACCGAAGTCGCCCCCCTTTTTCGGGACAAACTCCACCTCCACACAACCCACTTTCTGCCATATCTGTTACTCTGCCTATGAGTGATGTAATGGAAGTATCCATACTCTGTAAATCCATTACATCATTACATAAAGACGTCTCAATATCACGATATGGATGTTTTTATATGTTAAAAAATTATAATTAAAAAATTATTATCACCAATTATACGATATGGCACAGCCCGACTTGGTATACATTTCACAATTAATATATAAACCAAAAGAGAATCAGAACAGCCCACAGGAGGGATGGTGAAAAGCACCTACGTACAAATATATTGTTACAATGCAAACAGCGCACAATAAAAAGCACTCAAAGTTAAAAGCTTTCAATAAGTAAAAAATGGATAGATAGTAAAATTAAATAATAAAGTAGAAATAAAGACAAGGATTGGTAAGTGAAGATAGATGTAATATGGTCCTAGTAAGGTCTCTATTGGATGGAAAGCTTCCATCCAGGTTTCAATTATTTTTGAACGAGCTCCATGTTTAAAAAAAAAAGTTAAATAACATAGCAGAACCTTATTTTAACCCCAACTTTAACTGCACTCCTGTCCCATATGTTTGATTTAAGCACGTCCCAGGTAAGTGTATAACTTTGCAAACTGGACACATTTACATTTTAGGCATTTAGCAGACGTCCTTATCCCGAGCCACTAACAACTCATACAGTCTTACAATCCAACCATTTGTGGGTCTGTTTAACCCATTAAAAACCATGATCCCCATTTGGGGATCGGTGTGCTTTAACTCGCCTACTGATTGGATGTAGGCGGACAGAAATAAAGAAAAAATGTTCCGAAAAAAAATGTGGCAGTTAATGGGTTAAGGACCTGTGGCAACTTGGCAGAGGTGGGATTTGAACCAAGGACCATCAGGTCCACTACAGTCTAGTACCTTAACGGCTAGGCTACCACAGCCCCTACACATTTTGCAGTACTCGTGTTGGGCCGTTTACCAAATTCAAAGTCGTATCATCCAGCCTGGTGTCGCTACTGAACCGTAAAGCTTTCAGAGATGTAAAAACATGAAAACACAATCTTAAAATCGACTGCATATTCACCCGATCCCACATGTGAACCTTAAAAACAGACACACAAATTCTGACTGTGCCAGTTCGGCCGATCTCACGTAATCCACAGATTACACAGGGAATCATTTGTTACGATTTATGATTAAAACCATCAGTGAGTCTCAGTTCAGAGGATTTATCCCATCCTACAGTCCCCAAATCCTTCCAATCACCAGATGGGGGACACGTTACAGGTCCCACTCATAACCTCGAACTCTGCTCATGTTTTCATTCACTTTTTGATTCCTATAAATGTGTTTTACTACCTGTTCTGTGTACCTCGTGCACAAAATGGGGGATAAAAAACAGTCACTTCCACTGCCTTGACATTGTGTATGTGATAAAGAAATACTTGTAAGCTGAATTGACGCGGCTTTGCCACAAGATGGCACTGTTTTGTTACGTAGAAAAGCGGGGTTTTAAGGACGGATGCATGAAGGGTGGCATGAGTAGGTTAAAATAATAATTTAAAAAAAAATTACTTATTTTTAAGCATTAAAAAAATGTAATGTATTTTTTAGTTTCTTACATATAACCAAAACGCAGGACACACAGACGCAGGGAAAACATGCAAACAAGGAAACCACAAACCAGGATCACTCCACTGTGTTTCCATAATGTCACTGATTCATAGTATGATCATTTCCTCTTCGGGGATCAATAAGTTCTTTATCTGAATCGTTCTTCCTGTTTGCACAAAGCACATTTTCAATGGAGGGTTAAAAAATTAAATTAACACTAGATTCAAATCAGAAGTCGAGCAGATATTTCAGAGTAATATTTTATTTGTTTTCATAGAACAGTCACATAAATGTCATCTCTAGACTCAAAAGAACTGTATTTAAAAAATAATAATATCCGGCTGCCAGAGAGGCCTCCCAAGCTTCCTTCAGCTGGTATCGGACTCGGTTAATAATTATCTTGGCAGAAAAAGGACTCGGGCCAAACGGCACCACGAGGGCTGAAGGTCCCTCCGCTCGCACTAGGTAAAGCAGAAAACTAAATTCATCGCCTCTGTCAAATCAAGGCTCAAAAGAAAGCATGCAGATTAGACAACACAGGCTCAGTCACTCGCATTAAATAAAACGGTTCTGTTCAGGCTCTCGGATCGGTCAGGTACGATTCTGATGACGATTATTTTGCCGTCCTGTAGTTTTGAGGACGGCGCCGGAAATCCTACATGCAGCATTTTGTACAGTCACTAGGACTCGGAGCGTTTGCTCGACCACACTGGGCATTCAGCAGTAGCTCCGTACAGGCCTCTCGCTCGGCCGTTGGCATTCAGTAGTGTTGTCGGTCCCTTCTGTTATCAACGTGGGCCGCTGGCAAGCTATATGGATGAGCCAACATGTATTATTGCACTGCCTTAGAGCCAGGGTACAAAAACAATGGAAACTCAGGACGGTCCTAGACAAAGTACACAACTAAACATGGTGTCGTTTCTCCATGACATGGCACTACGACCATAGGTAAATTTTATGTATAAATACATATATACATAGAGTTCATCTATTTTCACATTAGCACCCCTCCACCAACTATAGCACTCTAGATATGGAGGAAAGACTGCCTATGTACCAGCTTAAGATCGCCATCGGGTGGAAAGAGAGAGAGAGACACAGAAAGAGACAGGGTTTCCAGATGAAGTGCAGATCTTTGCCAGTCCATTGTGCAGTCAGCTTCCTGTAGAGGAGACCGTTTTGATCATTCGCAGCATATTAGGCGGACTGGGTGACCAGAGAGGGGGTAGTTGGAGCACTCTGCCACGGCTCGCCTTGCTGTCTCCTCACTGGGGAAGGTGACGAGGGCCTCCCCGCTCCGCTGGCCACTCAAGTTATACAAGACGAGCACAGAGTCTGCCTGGAGCTGGGCAAGCAAAGAAACAAGGGATTTTATCACCAGAAGCTGAAAGCGCAGTCAACCTTAAGGAATTAATCGCAACCAAGAGAAGGGAAGAGCACCAAGGATAAAGATCAGGCACCAGTCATGATTCGTTTCTGCATGCTTAACGAGCTAGCCTAGAGCGAAAAAAAAAAAAAAACAAGCAAGCTGGGTTAGTGAGGATGAGACACGTGAGGAAGTGGGGAATGGACGAGAAACAAGGCCGACGCCTACTCAAGTCCAACCGAACGCGACAGGAGAGCGAATCCGTCCTTTTGAAGATTTAGTCCGAACAATGGTTCTCCACCCACCTACGTTACAGAGAGACCAAGACGGAAGAGAAAGGAAAAGGGGCGCGAGACTACAAGGATCAGAAGAGGTCCAGATCAGTTCATGCATGCCTGCAGGACGAGCCTTACCTGGACGAGTGCCACCTACAGGCAGAGCCACTCTTTGGGCTGGACCAGAGCACGGACCTGATCGTTCATTCCCACCACAGTGCTGTAATCCTCAGGTGGGTACTACAGTACAACAGCCCACAGTCAGTGGTATAGCCACACACACACACACACTTTTTGCCCGTAACGCATGGCATCAATAAAGAGGTTTCAGACAAAAAAATGGCCTATCTAAATGTTTTGATTGTTCACAACGTTACCCAACGCTACAGGCATGTCACACACTCACACACAAATGAGTGTGTGCCCCCTGCCACTGTAGTTTAGGAAAAATAAAATTTGCGACAAAAAAAAAATAATAATAAAAAAAGATCAGGATAAAGAGGGGATACAAGTTTAAAACAACAATTAAGTATTTCAGTGACCTAGTCTGAGAGGAACTATGCTACAATAGCAGGAAAAGGTTCCTGACATGAGGCAAGGCAGCCTGACTGGCACTGCCCGTTGGGTGGGAAAGATGGTATTCTGTGGCCCGAAGTCAGAGCAACAATACATCTTTGACGATGTCATGCTTTTAGAACAAAAAATCCAGCACCCTTATGCCACTAGTATACTGGTATCAGGTACGTAACAGGGAAACGTCTTTAATATTCCTTCAGGCTTAAACGAACAAGCAAAACATTTAATAACCCTTAGACATGAACTCAACTCGATATAACTGCACACCCAAACACAAAACCCGTTCAGAACTTCCGACACCTGCTGCATGTTTGGCCGGGCCACACATACAGCCACAGCGCCCTCCACAAACACCGGCACCTCTGGTAGATGAACCAAAAAAACTGTCAGCGATCCACGCGGTGCTAATACCATAATAGAACACCACAAATGCATTGGGGACAGACGCTGAAGTATATAAACGCCCACGGTGAAGTATGGGGGTGGATTTGACTATGCCACGCCAGGGCCGTGACCTGAATCCCAGCTAATCTGTGAAATGAGCTCAAGAGGAGACATGGAAGAGACTCTGGGTGGAAGAAAGGTCTCGGATAGCTCTGACAAATTTTAAATGAGGAAAAAAAAAAAAAAAAACATTGTAGGATTTAGGATGTTAATCATACTTTATACTCCAAGCCATTTCTTGTTTTATTTGACACAGCTGGTTTTGTTCATGTTAACCAGGCATGCCAGTATTTGTGGATGGCACTGCATAGGAGAAGAAAGTACATCTTAACCAAACGCACTTCCCAAGTCACTCTCACCCCACACCCTCCTCGCCTTTTAGCTCAGACCAGGAGAAAGGAACGAACGCGGAACACATCGGTTCCGTTCCGATTCAAGTGCTCACAGAACCACGCCCAGGTACCAAAAGAATCATCCTGTCATTTCCCTCCCCGTTCCCACTTTAACTCTAAAGGCCATAACATCCATCAGTAGCTGCTTTAATTTCATACCATGAGCTGAAGAATCCTTCTAAATCAGACGTCAGCCAGTAAGAGGGAAAAAAAAAAGGGCAAAGATGCACACAACATTAAGCATGCGACTTACAAGTAGATTAATAAACACACAAAGTGTCAGTTTGGTTTATGGGAAACACTGGATTTCACCCCGAGCTGCATATATATGCTATATAACTATATATATATATAATATTATATAATTAATGTAAAAAGGTATGTTAATGTAATATATATTCAGAGTCAAAAAAAGCTGAAAGGTTTTAGTTATATTACTGGCCATGTCAGCTGTTTATAATTGCACATAAGAAATATTCGGCTTTGTGTTGGAGCTAGAGAAAGTGAAAGTGCTGGCATTTAATACTATAAATTTTGAATATTTTTATTTTTTTACACTCACTCCTTTAAGTCTAGTGCAGGGTTCTTCCCTGGAATGAATGCACTTTTATCCATATTAAACCTCACATTTCACACCATTCACCCCTTTAAAACGCATGACGGGAACATAAATGTCTAAGCTTAACGTAAGCAAAGTTCTGTTTTCCCCAGAACAGGTAGGTTGCAGGGTTTTAAAAACGTACCACCTGACCAGATTACAAACCCCCAAGCCCTAAAGAACTGCATTTTTAGCCACTGGCTTCATTTTTCATTCTCTGATTTATAATCATGAGATAAAGACTAACCAAACTCAATTCTCAGAGGATTAAATAAAAGTGTTATATCATTATAATCCTGCCTGTGAACTTAAATCCCCCCAGTCCTGAGAGGGCCTATTGATCGTCTCGCCGTGAAGCGACGTTAATCTGAAACTCTCAGCGTCCAAGTCTCTCACCTGGTAGCCCTGGAAGAAGCTGAGGATGTCTTTGACGCCGGCGTTGTAGGGCAGGCCCTGCATGCGCACTAGAGCGCCAGGCTGAGGTAGGATTGTCGGCGCAGGCTGAGTCGGCAGGGAGCCGGGAGGAGCTGCGAAGTAGCCCACTGTGGACGGGGAAACTGGCGGACTGGGGGGAGGTGTCAGAGAGAAGGATTGAGCATGCAAGTAAATGTATATTATATTATTTTATACAGATACCAGCTAAGCAGGTGTTCAGTAGGTACCTGGGGTAATAAGCAGTGTAGTTCATGTTCATATTCATGTAGAGCTGGGGCTGAGGAGAATAGTATGCTAGGGTTGGAGTGGGGCTGTGTGTTGGAGGCTGTGGAGTTCTTGGTGTAGCCAGCAGAGGGGGCTGATAAAGGGCTGCCTCTGAAGAAAGCATAGCGGCTGGAGCAGGGAAAGCAGCGTAGGTCGGTGGTGAAAGGCCTGGGGACACCAATAGAGGCAGAGAGACGGGGAGAGGGAGAGAAAGAGAGAGAGAGAGAGAAAATCCTTACTTAATAATCACACTAAACACTCACACCAGTAATCCCGCTGAAGGCCGCAGCAGGTAAATCAAGTACGATAACCCTGAAGTAAAATCCACCCACAGTGTGTGTTAAAAAGCTTTAAATCAAACGCTGAACTGCCTTACTAAGCTGTTCTCAGCTTCATTCTCAGGCCAGAAGTGAAGCAGTAAAACTAAATGTATATTTAGAAGTTCTAAATTGGTGCCGAACCGATCAATTTCTTTGCAATCGTCCCCAAAGCTTGGGAATTGACTCAGTTCCTGCTGTCCAGTGAACCTAACCAAGCTAAATAAATTAAAACAAGATGTTGCTCATACATTTTCAGGTGGTTTTGTGATCCGGGATCTGAAATCAGTGGTTTACTGATCTATCTAAAAACCTTTTTACTGCAACTTCATTTCATAAGCCACCATAGAAAATCGCTGTTATCGCCTTTGCCTATGGCCCGGGCCTGACATTGGCTTAAGAGTAATGTGTGTGTGTGCGTGTGTGTGAGAACCATTTCTGTGTAGTCTGTCCTTCAGCAGGTCAAAAATATTAGCACTCTATGACTATTTATATGCAAACTGGCCACCGTGTGCCACCAATCTGCACAAAAGTGTGTGTGTGTGTGTGTGTGTGTGTAAATCATATAGCTCCACTCGCCCATAAACAAGTAGCACGCACTCCGTCCGACGCAGAGTCTACCTACAAAGGAACATTCTGAAGGTCATGGGGTCCAAATCTCTACTCAAAACCGTGGCTCTGGTGCCGATTTAAGCCCCAACTTCACAAATCCAGCACGTGCTCACCAACTAAAAGTATCAGCTGAAATCTAATCTTTAATATCTGTGCGCATAGGAATGAAGAACAGCAAGACCTAAGCATAACACACAAGCCACCTGACCAGGCTGCGTTCCACACTCGCGTCAAACAAAGCAAGTGCAGTAAATTAGACCATTCGGTCACGCGTGGCTCATCAGAATGAGTTCAAGCCGCAATGGAAAACAAACAGGGTACGTACAGGGGAGTTTGCAGGGCGGGGGTGACAGGCCGCTGCGATTTAAGGTACCTCCCATCAGCACGAAGCTCATCTCTTCAGTTGAGCACTGGAAAACCTCCACATAACGATCCTTCATCATCTTTTTATGGCATTTCTGGGCCATCATAAAGGCCCGGTCCGCCGACTTCATCTGAATGAAGGCGTCACCAGACGGACGACCCTGAGACGATGGGGAGATGGCGCGATATTATTATGCAGAGGTTTGTACAAGGCTGTGAATCAAACTTGGTAAAAAGCATGTACTTTCTAAACAGCACTTTTAAGTAAGGTAAGTTTTGAAAGCCTGTTGCTTTAAACAACAGCTCAAGCAGCAAGTTGAGTTTTACATACTACTGTATGTCCCCTTTAATGGATTATTACATGATATTACTCATGAGCTTCAAAAGGCTTGCCCCTTTACCTGCTGATTAAGCACCATGTGGACCCCGTGGGGTTTAATATCTACGGTGTGTTCGGCCATGAACTCCAGGATGTCCTCGATGGCAGCGGTGTAAGGTAAACCGCGTAGCCGCACGCAGTCTCTGGTACTGGCCGTTGTGATGAATGGAGGAGCGGCCAGCACGGGCACAGGAACCATAGGAGGAGGAGGGAGCGTGGAGATCAGGGGAGTGGACATGTATCGGTTCAGCACCTGAGTGAGAAAAAAAAAAAAAAGGCAGGTTTTTATGAACATATCAGGTTTTTAAATCCATGTGTTTGTCACAAAACCTGAACGGCAGGTAAAGGGTGGAGGTGTAAGAAGGGACGTACCTGTTGGACCTCGGCTGCTGTGCTACGGAAGAGCTCGATGTATCTCTTGCCCAGAATCTGCTTGTGCTTCTTCAGGGCATTTTGGGCATACTCCTCACAGGCAAATAGCACAAAGGCGTCGCCCGTCGGCCTTCCGTCAGGGTATTTAACAAAGAGCAGGCCCTCGGTGCCATCTGTCACGGGGCTGTCAGGACCCAGAAAACCGAGCACGTCCTGGTGAGTGGCGGTGAACGGGAGGCCGCGCATCCGGATGATCACCTGATTCTCCTTGGACAGGAACTGTGCCACCTCGTTGGACGTGCCTTAAAAAAAATGGTGGACAGCGGACGTTGAGGAAAGAAAGTCGATTCTTCTATTCAGAATCTTGCAGTTCAAAAGAAGGCATTAAATCACGCTGATCTTCAGAATTAGAATATTAATCCATTAAGGCTCGGTGCTCACTAGAAAAGCAAAGCATGTGCCTTGGTTTTGGTCCTACTCTCAACCCTCTCTCTGGACAAGCACACGTGTTTCGGTCTGGAGCTGACTTTTTACACCCGGCGTGTCAGAGGGCAAAGCAGGCCTTTTCAGCGGCCGCTGTTCCTGCTCTGTCTCAGGGGAAGCCACTGTCTCCCAGGACCTGGCACAGGTGGGGGTGGAGGGGCACAAGAGTAAAGTTTCCTCCTAAAACAGCTCGCCGTGAGTCAGCACGGGCACGCTGCTGACAAAAGAGCCTTTTATTCAGCTCAGGAGGGAAAGAGCGAGCTACAAAATGTGTCTGTAATTGAAGATTTCCACCACGCATTAACAGCAACGTACCTCCAGCGATCTTGAGGAACTCCTCTCCAGTCGCTTTGTACACCTGAAAACGGACCAAGAAAACACATCCCGTAAAAATACAGTTTTTTAAACACCTAAAACTGTAAACATTCCACAAAGCAGATCACTTTGCTCAGCTCTGTAACCTGCACACGGGAAACGACTCACCTCGATGTATCTGCTGCCCATGTGGTGTTTGTGCCGTTCCAGTGCCATGTCTCTGTGTTCGGAGTTTATAAAGCGAACTAGAGCCTCGCCATTCCTTCGACCCTGAGCGTTGAGGCACAGCGCCACACCTCCTCTGAAACGAATAGTACGGCGCAAAGCCTGACATCAAAAACAGCACGGGACCAAACCCGACACGTTAAGCTTTACCGAAGCGGCAAAACTGTCTTACTTGGCAATGTTGAGGCCTTTGAAGAAACGAGCAATGTCCTGGTCAGAAGACTGCCACGGTAGCCCCCTAGCCCTGATAACGGTCTCACTGTCCACAGCTTCGGTCTTGCTGCTGCAAAAACAAAAGGATTCAGGACTACTTGCACAAAACTTTTACATGAATCAATCTTGGATCTGATTTCTACTTTGCAACCAGCCAATAATAAGCAACCACAATAGGACGAGACCAGTTTGTTTGTTTGTTTGAGATTATTGCCATATCAGCAACATCGTGCCCTTTTTATGGCATCCACATACACTAAAAAAAAATTAATAACTGTACAGAATTATCATTTGTTTCAGACCAAAAGCATTTAAAAAGTTTATCATTTTAACTGGCGGAATCTTTACAAACAATTCCTTCATGTTTTCTAGTCTATAAAAAGCATTTCTGATCACTGAAAGTTTTGAACATCCTAAGAAAAAAAAGAATAAATAAAAAAAAAAACAAAGAAACAAAAAAAAAAAAGCCAACAACATCTTTTATTGTAAGGGACGCAGCACAAAAATGACAGTTTGGGGACTGTTCACCAGTCAGGGGTGTGGGGGAGTCAGTGGGTGAGGGCAGTTTGACCAATTAGGCACCTGGTTATAATTGTCTGGTCTTTTCTCTTTAAAAAGTCACAGTTGCGTTAACATTGATAACAGGAGCCATTTTATATAGTTTGTTTTGGGAATTGTTGGACCAATCTTCTTGCCGTTTGGTTCTGCAGTAGTTGAAAAAGAATGGGAAGTAACACTTAAACTTCCTACCGTGGCTTTTGTAAACCTCTTCGTCAAATATAATTTCTAACAGTATACATGCGGCCCTTCCAACAGCTTTCCCCATGTTGCTGCAAAGATGAGACAAGCTATTTTTGAAAGAGCCATCTTGTAGGTGTTGCCAGAACCCGCGACAGAAACAAGCAACAAGATCAATATAAAAACAGTAACAAAATGTGCGCGTATTTCCATATTTGCATTTTAATTTTTGAGGCTGAACAAAAACAAGTTTGCAGGAATATCGGATATAGAGAGGAAGGATCAGGGGATCCGAATAACTAAAAAAAATACAAAAATAAAAATAAATCCACCTTAAAAACAAGCAACAAAAAACTTTGATCAGTAAGGACTGATATTTTTACGCGAAATAAAAGAAAGCGGACCTGGCAACCGTTTGCTTCTGAGACAGTTCTACGTTCGATCAGTCGACATTGGCGTGCATGTGCAGACTGAGAAAAATCGACTGAAATCAAAGTAAGGTTGCACGTGCGCTGAGAAATCTGATTACTGAAATAAAATCCAGGTCTGATTTTAATGCCCTACTCTGATTTCAGAATTCAGAGTATGTACACACAACCCTCTGGCTAAATGTAAATTGTTAGCCCATTAACTAAACGCCATTTATAAGGTAACTGTCCAGGGGTCCGAATTATAGAAGCAGCACTCGAGAGACACTCACCAAGCTCCAGATTCAAACTTGTAATTGACTGCATCTACTAAAGAGATTTTGTGATCTGGAAAAGAAGAAAACGTTTCGTTTGAGAGCAGGTAATCATGTGTGAATCATAAACAACAACAAAACAGTTAGAACCACATGTAACACAAACATTTACTTCAGATATTAAAAAATGAAAATGAGCACATCATCACAAACATTGCATAGCTGTTAATAATCAGCCCCTCCCCTCCCCCCTCCGCCCCGTGACTGCAGGTAGAGCGGACTCACTGTATGGCTCAGCCAGGATGTGTTGGATGATCATCATCATGCTCTTCACCTCCTTTACTCCAGCCCTTTGTTCGCATACTGCCGGGAGACACAGGTCTGTAGGCGTGAGTTAAGGGAAAGCAAACAAAAACGGTTTCGGTTTTATAACCCGCGTGGAAAATAACAAAAAGCCTTTGCCTTTAACAAAGGATACAATCGACCATGGAAGGCAGGGTGAGGTCGTTCACTGGGCCGGCGTTGGGACAGCATTTTTGAAACTCCGTTTTCAGATCCACGAAGGAATAGAAACATTCTGGTAGCACCAAATTCTAAAAGATACACACAATTAACAAATCGCACACTTGAACGTGGAAGCATGCCATGTTGTGCGGTCCATCTGCAGCACGTGACTGACTCGGGCTCAGATTATAGGCCTGTTAAAAACATACCTGAGTGCTGTGACCTCAAAAACACCGGCCATTTAAACAAGGCTATAATCTGGAACAGAGTTTGTCCTGTACTACAGCTTTCAAACAACAATAAGATAATAATGCACACAAATCCGCCCCAACCGAATCCTGAAATATTTTCTGTTCACCTTTTTGGAAGCCTCAGGGTGAAGGGCTTGTCGGATCAAAAGGGGTCCGTCCACACACAGGGTGTACGAGCTCCTCCCTAGAGCCTTAAGCTCTGCCAACACGGCCTGCTGGAACTATAGCGCAGAACAGCAGGAGACAGAAAGGGAGAGCCAATGAGCTTCCTTATACCAGGGATGGCAGGTGCAAAAAGAACTGATCATTTAACACATAAGCAATGCATGGGTTGATTTTTTTCAGCCTTTTATCAAGCCAAGGTTACAGGGTCAGACTCTGAAGACGTGAACTGACTTGCCAGGTACGGGTTAACCCCAGTCTGCCACTAGGGATTCTCTGAATTTGGTTATTAACCAGGCTGAGAGGCTGAAACTTAATAAATATTAAAATTATTCCATACGGTGCATTCAGTGTGCATTGAAACTCAGCTTAAATGTAAAAAGATATGCAAACTAGTGTTTTTGCATAATAAGACACGTCTGGTTTTGAAGCTGCTGATCCATCATTTACAGGCACATCAATAAACAAAAACAAGACGCAGCACTACAAATACCGACCGGATATTACCACACGCACCTCAGTTGGTTCCATGAACATCTAAAAAAGGCTCAGACGCAAGGAAACGTAAAAGCAATAGGTTTATTTGTAAGCCGCTGTCATCAGACACTCAAGTCTGATTTCAGTTTCCATAACAGCGATTCTGTTCTGTTTTAACGTGGGTCCATGTCCCACCATTGGGCGTTTGAGCAAGGCCCTTAACCCTCAAGGGACCGGATTGCCGGAAAAAAAAAAAGTGAGCCTGCTAAAAGTTCTAAACCTTTTGAAACACTGGCTTAAATCGCTCTTATTTTGCTAATTAGCCACAATTACACTTTCATAATCTGGATTTACTCCACTTCACCAAAGGTGCCATAACTCATGAGCTGACTCACCGTAGATACATTTAAACGATTATGACAATGCTTGATGGATTAATTGACTAAAGGAATGCGCCTACTTAAAAACAAGCGTTCGAGTGCCAAAATTTCAGTGCAGGACTGTTCCTGAAGGCTGTAAAATGCTGTAGACGGGTCCTGTTCTCGTTAATAATGAGAAGTCAATTCACAGAGGGCCACCTTGCTTTTTGTGACATCTTTGAAAGGACCAAGACGAGTCAACAAGTAATTAGGTAATGGTTCAAAAAGAAACCGTCAAAAGAGCAGAGCCAGGTTTGCCGGGACACGGTTCAGCCTCGAGAACAGCAAGCAGCGCTTCCCTTGCCTTCTACACCTGTGTTTAGTCGGAAACATTACAGTTAAACGGCTGTTTACCAAATTAAACTGTTCTACAGCTGTAAAGAGCAGCTTTTCCAGCGAAAATCACTGTATCCACAAACATTTTGCAGGACTAACAGATCAGCAATCCAGTGCGCATGTGTGTGTGCAATCATCTTTAGGTACGCCATTAATCCAAAAGGCTCACTCATCATCGTTTGGCAGTAAATGCACATGGCCAGTGGTGATACTCTCGATGCAGCAGAACGAGCGAGCACACATGTCGAAGCAAGTCAGACAGAAACACGCAAGGTTGGGCAGTGACGAAACCCAAGCATTCATAAGCCCTGTTCAGGGTCGTAAAACATTTGTATTCATTCCGACATGCTTTTCGAAAAGGAAGCGTACAGAATGCGGCGTTGTTTTAGGAGCGCAGCTGTTTGTATAAGCCAGAACTTAAAACTGAAGAAAATAGTGAAAAGTTAACACCTCTGTTCATAAAGCTGCCCTGCTTTAACAGTTTCCCTTTGACTGATTTAGGATTTTTGCTGCTGTTTGGTTCTTCTGTTAATGCGTTTTTGCATACTTTACATGACATTACATTATTTAGTGCATCTGCATTGCTTTTATACTGCTCAAAAATATAAAGGGAACACTTGGGGTTACATTGTGTTGTTTAAGTGTTCCCTTTATTTGTTTGAGCAGTGTAGTTTTGTCAGATTGGAGCTTGCATATTAGAAAGATTTTAAGGTTGCTTTAACCCCTACACACCTTTGAACACTTTCCAAAAGTCATCGTGTACAATCTGCACACCACAGCCAGGTGGATTACATACATCTGCTATGATTATTAGGAAACCTTGGCCCATACCGCCAGCTTCACATTCATACTTTGTGGTGCAGGACAGTTCGTTTCACTGCCATCCTTAACAGATTATTAAAAGGTGTAATGTAAATATTATAAATGTATATGCATTTGCGGCAGTACAGGGGCTCGGTGGGTAGCACCGCTGCCACACAGTAAGAAGGTCCTGGGTTCAAATCCAGGGTGGAGCGGCCTGGGTCCTTTTTGTGTGGAGTCTGCATGTCCTCCCCGTGTCTGCGTGGGTTTACTCCGGGTACTCCGGTTTCCTC
>JAVSBV010131044.1:0-17520 GCA_033117975.1 Parotocinclus spilosoma
TCCCGGGGCATTTATCGCCGACGGATGGGTAAGGGGGGAACCCCTGAGGTTATTTAGTTCTGAGGGAATTATTATCAGGGTTTTCCCGAGACTTAGCCTCCGTTCGCCCGTTCCCCGAGGTTCTTTCCGCTTGGCTGCATCTACTGATTTGGGAAGCAGCTCTTACTCGCGCCTGCCGCACTTTTGAGCTCACGCTCGCCCCCTGGTGTTTCGGATTCACACTGCGTCACCCGATTTGGGACGCACCCCGAAGACGCCTTTCTCCTGCACTTTTAGTGCTCTAAGAGCCTCACGCTCGCCCCCCAGCACTTAGGAGGCACAGAGCGTCGCCTGATTTGGGATGTGCCCCTATTTATTTCTGTACCTTGGAGAGCTTTTTGCTCTACCTCCTTTGTTTTCCCCCTGTTTTGTCCCCTACGTTGCGTTAACCCCCGTCCCCGCATCCTTGGGTCCTCTGTCCGTACCATAACAGAACCATGATTTTTTTTAATTTGATGGTGTGTTTGGGGTCATTGTCTTGTTGAAACACCCATTTCAAGGGCATTTCCTCTTCAGCATACGGCAACATGACTTCTTCCAGTATTCTGATGTACTCAAACTGATCCATGATTCCTGGTATGTGTTAAATAGGACCAACACCCTAGTGTGAGAAACATTCCCATATCATGATGCTTGCACCACCGTGCTTTACCGTTTTCACTGTGTACTGTGGCTTGCATTCAGTGTTTGAAGGATGTTTGACAAACGTTTTGTGGCCCTTAGACCAAAAAAGAACAATCTTACTCTCATCATTCCACAAAATATTATGCCTTTTTTTGTTTTACACCAGTCAATGTGTTCTTTGGCAAACTGTAACCGCTTCCGCACATGTCGATTTTTTTAACAATGGGACTTTGCAAGGGCTTCTTGATGGAAGCTTGGTTTTACATAGATGTCGTCTGATTGTCACAGTACTCACAGGCAATCTTAGATCTTCTTTAAACCTCCTGGAGCTGATCATTGGCTGGGCCTTTGCCATTTTGGTTATTTTCCGATTTATTCAAATAGTCGTTTTTCTTTTTCTTCCTCACCTTTCTGGTTTTGACTGCCATTTTAAAGCGTTTGATATCATGTTAGCTGAACAACCTATCATTCTTTTGCACTTCTTTTCCCCTCTTTTATTAATTTCTTAATTAAAAACGCTCTACTTTTGAACAGTGTCTTGAACAACCCATTTTACTGTTTTCCAAGGACAAATGCACAGCCAAAATATGAAAAATATATATCAAATGAAAAATTATGAAAAATATATATCAGTTGCCTTGATCCTTAAAAAAAGTAAATTATTTTAGTAAATGAATCAGTTTCACAGAATCAGCAGTATGCATGTCATGCCTGTTGGGTCTGTTGGTTTTCTATACCTTTATCAAACCTTCTAAAAACTTGCAGTGTAGAAGTTGAAGCTCTAACAAAAACAGTAATTTATCTTGCTAGTGATGTGGGATTGCTATTATTTTGAACACAACTGTATACAAATATATTGTTTATTTATATGCTTACTGTTTAATTTGTCCTTTAAAATAATTACCTTACAGAAACCTTGAGATGTAAAATAAAATGTTCCTGTTTTGAAATTTTCCTGATACTCTGAAGAAAATTAACAATGGAGTGCTTTGTTTGTCTTAACACTTAAATTACTAAAAGGCTATTTCTAAAACACATTAATAGCAATTACAATTTCAGTGAAGTGCAGTCTAAAAGGTTTCTCTTACATAAATGAAAGCATTTTCCAAAGACCTTTTCTTTGCCCTTTTCATTACTGTTAGAATTTTAGTCAGATGCTAACAAAAGCTTCTATTCCATTAAAGGTCCAAGATCTTCACTAAGAAACTGTCATATTACCAAAGCTGTTATTACAGTAAAGTTTATAAAAAAACATTGTGATTGTGCGTGATCACCTTCCTGCAGTAATAATGTAATATGAAAGCAGAGTTTAAATGGGAATTATAAATAAAAAAATCTAAAAGAGCGCCATCGTAAGTGCCATTTTATACAGATATGCAGGCACAGGTTTCCTTTTTACATTTTGTCCCTGCTTTTCCTTCACATGGACTTTGTTGATGCAGTGCAGGGTTTAGGTGTAAGCATGTCCTGAGTACCAGTGTATGGGGAAGGTCCATCACAAGGCTGGGTCACTATTAAAGTGACCAGATGATCCCTCTAGTCTTTCCAGAGCCAATTAACTCATGACCTGGCTGGTGGCCTCCATCATGACTTAAACTAGGGTCCCTATATGTTTGACATTAAAAGATGAGAAAAAATGCAACATTTCAGCTCTTATTTCTGGGTATTTACACCTGGATTTGATTCACAGGTCAGAAGGTAGCACCTTTTGTCTGAACCCACCGATTTTTCTTGAGCAAAAGTACATGTATTTCTAACATGTAAGGTATGTTTGTTGCCAGTGTGTCCTGTTACACTGATTATTCAAACAATAAATAACACTGAAAGTCTATGCTCAGTGTTAGAGTTGGGTTTTGCCTGTGCAGACTGTGCATTGATAGTTAAATGAAAAAAAAAACCCAGAGAACTGTGACAAACAAGCAAATGTGAAACTGCTAAGAGATGGTAATTCAATCAGAGCCATATGATATGATATGACAAATATTGGCCATGGCCAGTTCAACCATTTGGAATGTCCCAGCGAAGAACGTCACCACTGGTCACAGATTTCAAACAAATAGACCACAGCAATTAATGAAAGAAACATTGTGCATGCTATACAGAAAAACCCTAAAACTACTGTTAGTGACATCAGCGACAACCTCCAGAGGGCAGGAGTGAAGGTTTCATGAACAAAAATACAGAGGCTCACCAGAAGATGTAAACCACTAATTAGCAAGAAGACTGGGAAGGCCAGGATGGAATTTGAATGCCTCAGAAATTCTGGGACAAGGATTTACCTTTACCAATGTTATGGAAAGACTAAAGTTTGGAGAAATAAATGATCTGCTGCTGATCTCACACATACAAGCTCATCTATAAAACACATGTCACAGGGTGGGCTTGCATGGCTTCTGGGACAGGCTTAATCTTCATTGATGATGTCACACAGGATGGCAGCAGCACAATGAACTCAGAAGTCTACTAAATCATTTTCTATCAAATTAAAGAACGATGCAACCAAACTGCTTAGGAGATTAATTATGCATCAAGATAATAAGCCTAAACACATTGTAAAAAGTATAAAGTCATTCATCAGGGACAAGAGGTGGAAGGTTTTGGACTAGCCTAGTCAGTCTCCAGACTTCTAGAGCCTGCATTTTACCTGATAAACAGGAGACTGAAGGAAGTAACCCCCAAAACAAACACCAACTGAAAGAAGCTGCTGTGAAAGCCTGGAAAAACATCACAAAAAAAAAAATGCTACAGTTTATTGATGTCATTGGGACATAAGCTCAATGCAGTTCTTGCAAGCAAAGGATTTTTAAATGTTGTCTTATTCAGTTTACTCTATTACAATCTTACAATCCAAGCATGCATCTGCCTGATGGAGAGTGTGAATAAACTGTGTTGAGGGTAAGTACTGTCCCTGATTATGTTGACTGCTGTCCTGATGACCCTGATTTGATAAATGTCCTGTAGCCTGTCCCTGAAATGGACTATGCAGTGTTGATCATACACTGAATATTTCCCACCAATGACTCATTTTATAATCTATTTTGTTTTATAATTTAGTTTATTTATTTTATTACTAATTTAAATTTTATTATTGATTTATTATTGATCTAAATAGTTAAATACTTTACTATTACTTTAATATACTTTTAATTAAATTAAATTTAAAATTTTATTTAATTACCATCTAGGCCACCCATGGAGGATGGGTCCCCTGTTGAGTCTTGGTCCTCCCAAAGTTTCTTCCTACTACTTTCAGGGAGTTTTTTCTTCCCACTCTCGCCCTAGGCTTGCTCAATTTGGAATTGGCCTTTTAAGATAATATAACATTGTAAAGCTGCTTTCAGACAATGCTCCATTGTAAAAAGCTCTATATAAATATATTTTTAACTGAATTTGAATTGAATTGAAGAGTTCCTGTCCTGCAGTTTCCATACCAGACCGTGATGAAGCTGGTAAGGACACTATTGCTGTCTGTTATTGAATGCCCATTAATGCTGAAAAGTGAAATTTAATCAACAATAAACAAACATCATTACAATGGAGTGAGTGCAATGGGGCAATAGTCATTTAGGCTGAACACAATGCTTTTCTTTGAGAGGGGAACAGTGGTGGTGGACTCTAAGCAGGACAGAACCATGCAAGAGGGACATATTGAATATGTCCAGAAACACACGAGCCGGCAAACTCTGAGTGTATTTCAGGCGATGTTGAGTGGGCCAGCTGCCTTTTATGGGTTTGTTCTCCACGGTGCCAACATCATTCCCAGTTAACTGGGCCATTTCTAGTGTAAAATTAATTCAACAATGTCTCAACCTTTGCTAGATTTCCAGATATTGCTTTGCTTAATGCAATTCATGAATCTCCTTCTGAAACACTTTGGCTCTGGTGGCATAGTAAAAATTTGCTGCAATTAATCCCAGATAAAGTGATCTGGGTCCTTTCTTTGTTAATGCACTTTTTTGTAAACATGGCATTAGTTTTCACTGCTGTACATATCAGCTGATCCAAATGATGGCCTCACAATTACAAAAAAAAGAGATTTTATTAATTGGACCCAAGACTGTGAAAGACCGGTTGGCTACTTCTATCCTAAACCTGGACGGCTGTTCAGTAATGCCCAGTCCAAGTGTTACATTTGATTCAGATCTCTTCCTTGACATGCACACTTGCAACAACATATGAATTGCTTTCTTTCAGTTACATACCATTGCTAACTTTTCAAGATGCTGAGAAACTGGTTCATGCATTTATAACCTCGAGGTTGGATTACTGTAACACCTGATTCTGCTCTAATAAATCTTTAAATAAACTTCAACTAGTGCAAAATGCAGCAGCTCGAATGCTAACTAGAACTAGAAAATTGACAACAAAATGGAGGAGGCAGATGGCCATCCCGCCACGCCCACGCCACGTCAGCCTATAAGATCGCGTTACCTGACAAATATGATTGAAATCCATTGAAATGCCAAGGTTTTCTCCTCCAGTGCGATCTGTATTTTCCCTATTTGCCTCCCGATACCGATGCGGCTCGGATCGCCCTCATTATCTCTCTGCTTACTGGAACAGCTCTGGAATGGGCCACGGATATATGGCTTCAGCAGGGTGATGTAACTAAGGATTATTGCCGCTTCCTTGGCGTCTTCCGTTCTGTCTTCCAGCACTCGTATGATGGACGTTGCCTAACATGAATGATGAATCTCCTTGCCTAACATCATTCACCATACCTGTGACACTCCTCTTACCTGATGCCAATCTTTCTGTTCTAGCGCTGATCGACTCGGTGGCTCGGGGGAACTTCATATTCGAACACCTGGCCACCTCAGCGGGATTTACCACCGCAAACGGACAACCCTTGGAGTCACGGACCACATCTGCTTTCAGGTCAGCGACACCAACATGAAAACGTGGAGACTCCCTTTCTCATCCGGTATTCCGCTTTGTCACTGTCTATTTGTATGATATCTTAATCTACTCCGTCAACCTCCCGTCCCACATCAACCTGGTCAGACAAGTTCTCCAGAGACTGCTAGAGAACCATCCCAGGGTGAAGGCGGAAAAGTGCGCATTTCACACGAAGTCGGTGACCTACCTGGGGTATGTTATTTACCCCCATGGGGTGGCCATGGACGACACCAAGGTGTCCTGGTCCTGTCCGTGGACCGCCAAGGACCTTCAGTGCTTCCTGGGGTTTACAAATTTCTACAGACGCTTCATTAGGAACTTCAGCTGGATTGTGGCCCCTCTCAAGGCACTCCTAAAAGTCAAACCCTGCTCCCTTCCCTGGTCCACACAAGCAGAGGATGCCTTCCAGAACCTAAAAATAGCATTCACACAATCTCCGGTACTCAGACATGCTAATCCCAGTCGCCCCTTCATGGTCGAAGTCGATGCCTCCACCATTGGGGTCGGTGCTGTCCTCTCCCAGCACCTCGGGGAGCCCTCCAAAGTACATCGTGTGGCCTTTTTCTCTCACAAGCTAATTTGCACAAGCTAAAACGAAATTATGGTGTGGGAGACCGGGAACTGCTTGCTGTGAAACTGGTTCTGAAGGAATGGAGAAATTGGTTGGAAGGAGCCCAGCACCAGATTACGATTTATACTGACCACAAGAATTTGGAGTACATAAAGACCGCGAGGCGCCTCAACCCCCGCTAGGTTCGATGGGCCCTTTTCTTCTCCTGGTTCGACTTCCTAATCTCCTACTGACCGGGAACCAAGAACATTAAAGCGGATGCGCTGTCAAGAAGTCTCAAACCCTTTTCAGTCGACGAAAACCCCAGGACCGGTCCTGCCTGCAACATGTTTCATCGGGGCGATACAATGGGAGCTGGAGCAGGAACTGGACATGGATCAGCTTCTGGCATGGGTTCACCTTTCTCCACTTTCGGGAAATCCTGGAGAATCCCAGACTCAGCTACTAGCTACTGGCATCACGCTTCTGGTGGGAGACACGTTCATGGCCTCCTGTCCCACCTGCGCCCAGTGCAAGACCCCCCATACTTTTCCTGCTGGACCTTCCCCAATCTGCAGGAATACCACTATCATCAGCATCGTGGACTGCTTCTCCAGGGCGGTAAGATTCAGTCCTTTGCCCAAGTTGCCTACTGCCTTCGAGACTCTTGGTTATTCTTGTTTTCACTCTTTTCAATATACCAGAAGTCATCCACACAGATCGGGGTCCCCAGTTCACGTCAGCAGTCTGGACAGCTTTTTTGTAAAAGTTGGGGGTGGCCGTCAGCCTTACCTCAGGCTACCACCCGCAGTCCAACGGCCAGTGTGAGAGGATTAACCAACCTCTGATTCTACTTTTCTGATTAATGACTGGTAACGCTTCCTCCCACTCCTTCCTCCTCACACCGTTCCAGTGCGTTCTCGGCTTCCAACTCCCATTTGCACCGTGGGACCCAACACCCTCTGACGCCCCCATTGTGGACGCCTGGTTCGAGAGGAGTGAGTCTGTCAGGGGCCAGGTCCATTAGCACATCACGCGGGCTATCCACAGATACCAGGCCCAGGCGGATCGTCAACAGAGCCAGGGAAAGACCTTTGAGCCTGGGGACAGGGTCTGGCTTTCGACGTGGGATCTTCCATTACCATTTCTATTTCCATTTCTATCATTTAGCAGACACCCTTATCCAGAGCGACTTACAACTTATACAGTCTTACAATCCAATAAATTGTGGGTTAAGGGCCTTGCTCAAGGACCCAACCGTGGCAGAGGTGGGATTTGAACCCTGAACCTCGAGTCCAGTGACTTAACCACTAGACCACCACAGTCCCAAGGAACTTCATTTGCAGGGGAGTTCTAGATAGGCCCAGATATATTAGGTCTTTAAAATTAGCTAAACGCATAAATCCTGTCACTTACCGCCTCTCCCTACCTTCCTGTAAGCACACTTACCCTGTTTTCCATGTTTCCTTCCTTAGGGCCTGGGTTCCTGGTCCGCTGGCAGATGTACCTCTGATTGAGCCACCCCCTGTTGAGGTTACATGGTCTGCCATCTGTTGGATTCCCAAAGGTGTGGGTCACGGCTGCAGTATCTGGTAAGCAAACTCACTCCAGCATGATGGCCCATGGGTTTGTGCCCTCGCTCGCCCCGCATAGGTCCTTCATGGGGGCACTGTCACATCCAGTTCACCTTCTCCCTCTTATTAACTGCACACACCTGGATCTCATTCACCGCCCTGATTCCACACCACATATATTTACCCTAGTCACACTACCCCATTGCTAAGCTCTTGGTTATACTCGAGTTTTGAAGCGCTTCATTTTGTTATCGCCAGTACTCAACGTTACCGACCCGTTTCCGTTTCTCGTCTCTGATTTTCGCCTTGTCCTTTTGGATACTTCTGCCGTGTTTTGTGTATTGACCTGAGACTGTTCTGGATTACAATTTTTGCCTGCCGTTTTTGGACAATAAAACTTGGTTTCCGATAATGCTGCGTGTGTCTCCGCCATCTTGTATGCAGTGTTATTGGTCCTCCCAAGGTTGCTTCTTTTAACATTTAAGGGGTTTTTCCTTTTCACTGTCACTCAATTTGGGATTAGCCTTTTAAGATAATAGAATATTGTAAAGCTGCTTTGAGAAAAAGCTCCATTGTAAAATGTGCTATATTAATTAATTTGACTTGACTTGGCTTCCATCTGTCAATCTTATCAAGCCAGCAGTCTTGGGCTCCCTGGATGGAGCAGCAGTTAGGGAAATCAGTGCCCCAGCCTATACAGAACAATTGCCCCCTTTATTCCCAATCGTGAGTCCAAAGCCTCCTATACCTGATGAACTTGGAGGGCTAGGGGCTCATGCTATACTATATAATCCAATTCACTTTAAATGTATTTATACAGCGCTATATACAAGGTAGCATTGTCTCAAAGCAGCTTTACAATTTACAATATATTATCTTAAAAAAGGTCTTTCAAAATCTGATTTTTGACAGCCCCACTGCTTGACTAAGTGTAAGTAATTTTACATTGTGTTTTTGCTACTTTATTTTGCTGCAAGTAATTGCATTGCACCAGTTAATTAATCTGTGGAAGATGTTTATAGGTTAAATTCAATTTTACTTCAGACCTTCAGGGTGATTGGTGTTTTTATGCCCGGAGTCTTTAGACAACTCCTCCCCCTAGACTGATTTTATTGCAGTGACTAGATGGTTTATAGTTTTACATTTCCCTTCATCACCAGAGAGTTTCAGGAATCAATTCCTTGTTCAAATGTAGTTAGTAGGTATGGTTCTCAAATCATGTCTACTTGGAAGAGAGCATAAGGAAACAGAAAGCTCAGGACAGATGCAATAGCCTTTCACCTGGCATAGTCAGTCTTTGCAAGTATTCTTAGTTCAGCCACTACTTCACTAGACTTGTCTTTATAATTAGCCATTTGATGTAATGCCTCCAAGTTCATCCTCATTGTCAGTTATCTCATTTTCATGCCCATGCAGTGCACTGTCATCTTAAAGATGCTGAAGATTTGGATGTAGCTTCTTCAGCATCTGCAGATGATTGCACTTGACTAATGCTCTGGACCAGAGCAATATTAGCAATAATAGAAAGCTACAACATCCGTAAAGATCAAGTACTCATATGAGAACATATGAGAACTTGTACAAAGACAAATTTTATTTCGAATACTTATCTCCTACTAATCACAAATAGCTAGGTGAAATTAAAATGCACACTAAGCAAAAGTCCGTGTCTCAGGAGGATGGTACTGACCAGACAATATGAGTGATTGAATAATTCAACTGTAACACAAGACAGTGTCAGACTGTAGACTGTATAAGTCTGTACCCTTTTGGTCATGTCCCCAGCACATCAAGAATGGTGTGTCTGTGAGTTTGTGATGGGGGGGGGATTTAATGTTCATATAGAATTATAAGATTGTGAGGACTATTTCTTTTTCGTATTTTACAGACATTGTAACTTTCTTTAAAAAAAAACCTAACAAGTAAAAATATCTCAATTCGGGTATGAATAGGGTTATGAGTAGATGTAACATTGATTCTTTACAATAATATTCATGTCAGTGCACAAGCACAAAATTGCTTATAATGCTTCTAAAATGGCATAAACTAGTCTTTCAACCTACCACAACTTCTCCTTCTTATGCATTACACTTGCAAACCAGTATAAATAACATTTTGTTTCTGTGCTATTTACATCAAGACAGTAGGAAATGAAGAAAATAAACAGAACAGAAAAAATTACTAAAAATAGAGGTGAAGTATTGAAGTAAACAAATAAATAGATAAATAAAGATAACGGTAAATAAAGTACACATTACACAATTAACTGCAGTAAATCATGTAAATCATTGTTTATTACTTGTTAATTGTTACTTGTTTAATTAACATTTAACACAGCATTAATGACTATTCAGGACAGGAGCAACTTTACATCGATTTAAGAATTAACCACATGTTTTTGGGAGAAAACCAAAGTCAGAGTCGAAGCACAAAGAAGGAAAGACTTTGCAAAGCCAAATGTGTGATGGTTGGGGATTTATCTGTAAATTAACCAGAATATAGCAATAATACTATAGACAAGGAAATCTGAACAATAAGCAATGATCTGAGTGTTACGCATATCTGTAGGTGGTAAATGTAAACTTCAGCAGGACATTTAAAGGTAACATTAAATTAAGCTGTTTTCATTTAATGCAATGACAATCAAGTGGCATACTACTGTATTTAACAATAGACATTGACTTCAAACGAGAGTGGAAGAGTGCCTAGTATAGAAAAATTAACAGAGGCAGAGCAAGGAACATTTATGGCCTGAAAGAGGAACAGCATTACAGTTTAGCTTGATATTGGCTTAATTGTAAAGTGTGAAGACATTCTAATACTGTGAAAGGAAAAGGAAAGAACTGAGAATTAACCCTGGCACAACGGATGTCAAACCATGACCCTGAGCAAATTCAAAGGTCACAACAATTGGAAGTCTTATAAAGAATTAGAAAGAAGTTGCAGATAGAGACTGAAATTGAAACAGCAGACGAAACAGAGACACATATAAAGAAGAATGGGGACAAAATGCATCAGCTGCTCTCTCTCTCTCTCTCTCTCTCTCTGTCTGTGAGTAGCAAATGTATGTAAGCCCCTGGAGTTAAAAGTAAATTATTTTCAAACATTTCAATTAATGCAAGGACATGGTGGGTGGGCATGCTGATGTATTTAACAAAGAAGATTTTTGACAACCTCAAAAAAAGAGTTGTTCGCTCCAGGCTGGATAAACTAAACTAAACTAACTTACACATCAATGTAATAAAAAATCGTTAACTAAGAATATAGTTTTGGAATAGCCAAGTCAAACTCCTGACCTTATTTTGCAGCATTTTTACACAAAATGTGTTTGACATTGTCGATTATATGAGTTTCTACCATATCCTAGCTTTGTAGTTCTATAATTTCAGTATTTACAGTACAAATCTAATTCAGGTTTTAAACAGGTATTAATGTAATTTGGAAAGTTTTTCATGAGCAAAGATGACCAGAGGATCTCCAGTTAGTCAACAAGTGCGTGAGAAAATAAATACAATGTTTAAAAACAATACAGAGTTATGTTAACAAATGGCACTTAATAGTTTAGAATGCAAAAAAAGTGGTATCAACTTATCTGGGCTCAGAGGCGTCCAGGATGGAATATCACACAGTGGAAATGTGTATTGTGGTAAGATAATTCACTATTCACTACCACCATGTCGACTGTGCTGGACCAAACACTGTTATCACCCAGGCTGTTATCAGAAACAAGTCCAAAAGACAGGATTTATCGTGGTATTGGGCTGTGTCAGTGCCCTTGGAAAAGCCCATTTACACTACTTGCCTGCTTAATCAAGCATTTATGGAATCAGCTGGGGGATCAGCTTTGGAAACCTACAGGTACAGGAATCTACAGGTACAGCTGCACCATCTGTGGCACAGGAAAAGGATACAAAGTGGTTTTCCTCTCATTTTGTGTCCAAGCTAAAAGGGTCTCCTTTCAGTGTTTACCAATAAATACAAATTGTGTAATATTCCAATCACCTACATACTGTATATAATCATTACATTCATACAAGTTTCATTCAAACTTGTGTTGATTGTCTTTAAGATGTACACGTGTGGTGTACACCCTTGTTCAGAGTGTCGTACAATTAATACAGACTTACAGTCTAAGCAATTGTGGGTTAAGAGCCTTGCTCAGCGATCCTTGCTCTTGCTCTCCTTTGGCAGAGGTGGGATTTAAACCCTGGACCTTCTGTTCCATAGCCCAGTACCTTAACCATTAGGCCACCACAGTCCCCAGTTGATTGGACATGAGTTACAAAGACACACACCTGTCTATATAAGATCTCATGGCTAACAATGAATCAGAGCAAAATACATTAGTTCTCCTCATAGTAATGAAAAAGAAAGAACTGCATATAGAGTTCAGAGCAGAGACAGTACTGTGTGAAAACATATATTTGGAGAAAGCTACAACAATTTCTGCTGCAATAAAAGTTGCAAAGAGCAAAGTGGCCTCCATTATTCTTAAGTTTGAAACAACTATGACTCATTTTAGAGCTTTCCACTCCACCAACTTAAGTAATTTGGGAAGAAGGAGCTGATTCAGAACCCAATGTTCACTCTGTGCAGAAGGGAAATACTTTCAGATGGTCAACCATCACAGCAGCGGTACATAGTGGCCTAGGGGACAACTCTACGAATATCCCTGAGTGGCCCATCCAAAGCAATGACTAGAACATAATAGAACATTTCTGGAGAGAGAGACCTGTCCACCAAAATGGCTGTCTACCAATGGTCCCCACCAAACCTGACAGAGTTTGGTAGGATTTGCAGAGAAAAATGGCAGAAAATCCCCAACTACAGGTGTGGAAACCTTGTGACATCATACCCAAAAAGCTGGAGGCTGTAAACACTGCCAGAGGTGTTTCAACCTGTACTGAGTAAAGGGTCTGAATAGTTATGTCAATGCAACAGTTTAATTTTTCAATAAATGTGCAATAATTATAAAAAAAAATCTAAAATGCTGTATTCACTATTTCATTATGAGGTATTGAGTGCAGAAAAATGGAGAAAAACGATCAATGCATATACACTGCTCACAAAAATTTGAAAAACTATTATTGAATATCCCCTATTTTTGTAAGAAGTGTATATGAGGCAGAGAAAAGGACACAGAATGAGAGCGTGAGAGAGAGATAGAGAGAAAGAGAGAGATAGATTTAATCATTATTTCCCCCAGACAAATAATAACAAGTTGTTATAATCACATAAACACCCCCACATTAACCTACAGCCTACAGATTTAATAGATCCAGTTTCTTTCCACATGAGTGCTTTCAGCATTGCTCTACTTATATTAAATTACTGTTCAGAGCATTTATTTGTTAGTAGCACTATGAACTGAACAAATAATCCCATATAATTAAAAGCATTAAAAAACATAAATAGGATCATTTACAGAGGTGCATTGGCTGGGTTTGGTAAGAGTTTTTGGATAAAAATGTTATTCATCATCATGAATAACATACATCAATCTTAAGTTTAAAAAAAATCTTAAAGTGGATGCTGTTTTGTGTATACATAAAGCACTGTAGAAAGAGACTACAGACTTTACTGGCTTTGAAAAACAGAATCACACCAAGCAAACTATCAATATCACACGTTCAATCATTTACATATAAGAAATATAAAAATACTATATATAGCTATTTCTTATCTATAAATTTATAATACCCCAATTCCAATGAAGTTGGACATAAAGATAGAATACGATGATTTGCACGAATACACTACAAAGACAAGATATTTAAAGTTCAAATGGATAAACTTTATTGTTTTTTGCAAATATTCACTAATTCTGAATTTAATGCCTATAACATGTAACCAGAAAAGTTAGGACAGGGACATGTTTACCACTGTGTTACATTACCTTTCCTTTTAACAACACTAAATACTCATATGGGAACTGATTACAGTAATTGTTGAAGCTTTGTAGGTGGAATTCTTTCCCATTTATGCTTGATGTACGACATCAGGCAGTTGTCTCTGTTAATGTATTTTGCGCTTCATAATGTGCCACGTATTTTCAATGATATACAGGTCTGGACTGCGGGCAGGCACTCTTTTACTATGAAGCCACGCTGTTGTAACACAGAATGGGGCATTGTCTTTCTGAAATAAACAGGAACGTCTCTGCAAAGATGTTGCTTAGATGTCACCATGTTGTTTAATGTACCTTTCAGCATTAATGATGCCCTTCACAGGCAAGTTATTCATGATATGTGAATAACTTGTCTAACAAGTCTAACACAGCCCCATACCATTGAAATGCTGGATTTTGAACTTTGCACTAATTACAATCTGGACAGTCATTTTCCTCTTTGGCCCAGAGGACATGACATCCATGATTTACAAAAATAATTTGAAATGTGGACTTGTCAGAGCAAAGGACACTTTTCTGCTTTGCATCAGTCCATCTCAGATGAGCTTGGGCCCTGAGAAAACACCAGTATTTCTGGGTGTTGTTGATTTATGGCTTTTGCTTTGCGTGTTGGAGTTTTAAGTTGCACTGATAGATGATCTGTGAAGTGATGATCTGTGTTCACTGTCAATGGTTTTCTGAAGTTTTCTGGTAATATCCGTTTACAGAATGATATCCGTTTTTATGCAGTGCTGCCTGAGGGATCAAAGGTTACAGGCATTCAAATGTTGGTTTTCGGCTGATATTTCTCCAGATTCTCTGAATCTTTTGATGGTATTATGCACTGTAGATGATAAAATCCCTAAATTAATTGCAATTGTACAATGAGAAATGTTGTTTAGACTATTTGCTCACACAGTTGGTCACCAAGTAGTGAACCTTGCCCCATCCTTGTTTGTGAACAAATGAGCCTTTTGGGGATGCTACCTTTATGAAACTCACCTGTTTCCAATTAACCTGTTCACATGTGGAAGGTTTCAAACAGGTGTTTTTTGAGCATTACTCAATGTTTTGCTGCACCTAACTTTTTTGGAACGTGTTGCAGGCATCAAATTAAAAATGATAACAATAAAGTTTATTCATTTGAACATTAAATAACTTGTCTGGTTTTATTTGTTTTACACAATGTCCCCCCTTCATTGAAATTGGGGTTGTGTATGTTAAAAATCCTAAAGAGTCAAGGAATCTCAATTAGGGTAAGATTAGGGTTAGGTGTAGATGTAACATTGGTGGAAGAATACCCACTAGGATAGTGAGACAAACACGTCTATGTGTGTGTGCATGCATGTGTGTGTTTTAAAGCTTTATTGACATGATCATTATAAGCATCAGTTAAATATACTGCTCAGAAAAATTAGAAACCTTTTAAAATATTCCATGATGAAATATATGAAATATATATGTAGGTTTTGATTTTTTTTCTCCCTTAATTATAAACACCTTCATTTACAAATAGCATTTTGTGTTTAATTGTGTTATCTTTGACTACTATTTAAATTGGTTTGATGTTCCGAAACACTTAAGTGTGACAAACATGCAAAAAAACAGGAAATGAAGAAGGGGGCAAACACTTTTTCACACCACTGTATTTTACTTGACAATAAATGAAAGCTCTAAACAAACAGAAGTTGTTCAAGTGCTTCAGAAAAGGGCCAGGTGTTTAAAGACTACAGAAAGTCTGGCTGATACACTATCACAGCACAAACTAGGTGGCCTGAACTTTAATAATGGTCCATGACCCAAATGATATCTGCTTATCTGGAGCTATGACGATAAGTATACAGAATACTGATATCACCACTGCCACAAGTTGATAAAATCATCGTAACTTGGTCACAGTCTCTAAGGAATGTTGACGGAACACAGTGGTGAGTGTTACAATTCAGTCATGTGACTTTGTGTGACCTGCTATATTGCAAATGTGCTATTGTTGCTCTTAGATGTTTCCACTTTGCAATAACACACAAACCCTGAGGAAGTACAAAACATATAATTCCGGTCAATCGGACCACATCGGGAAGCGATCGTTTTGGTCCTAATAACCGGCGGGTCCGATTAAACGAACATGCCTTATGTTACAAGATGGGACGTGCTATGTAACATATTAAATGTTTATTAAACTTGTATTGTGCGATTTACAAAAACTACTGTTGCTTACGAACTTTGTTCATTGGAAAATAAATTTGTGGTGGGCGTGTTCACCTTCCGCTGGTTTTGCTCTTGTCAACGCAACTTTTCGGATTTCCTGATCTTTGATAAAAGCATAAATTCTCCCGGAGATCCCCAAATCCTCCCATAAACAACTGATCTGCTTTTGCTGTGGTTAAGTGGCAACTTGTGGCTTCTTTTTTCGTAGTAAATGGAAATGTTAGGCAAAGACCTGTAGGTGGCAGTAGAGGGCTGGGGAGATACTCGGGAGTTTTCGGGTAGTGATGCCAGAGACGAAGGGTTTCTTCACGGATATTACACACTGTACACGTTCTTTGGTCCGATTAAGCTGAATTTTGGTCCAAATAAGCAAATAACATTGCACTTATATAATAGGATTTGTTTCGGTTCTTTAGGATTTGGTCCGAATAAGCGGTTGGACCCATTAACCGGTGGTCCAATTAACCGGAATCGACTGTATATTAATTAAAATGTATTTATTTAAAGCCACTGCCACTGTTTTTGAGGACCATAACATGTTTTTGACCTATGTGCTTTATTTAATTTGCCTGGTATGAATGGGTGTGACTAAAAAAAAGATGCATTAGGAAATTAGGACTGGGTACATAATTTTTTTGTGTCACTGGCCGTGGCCTATATGAGTATTGTTGGTGATCGTCCCTTTACTTCTGGTTGTTTCCAACAGCCTCTGACAGTGCCATGCTGAAAATGATGGTCAGTGGTTAAGACAGTGGTGATGTATGTTTAATGTACCAATGACTAGAGGGTTCAGGTTCAATTTCAACTCCTCCACTATTGTCCTCTAAGTCTCAATTGCTTGTTTTGTACCTTGTAAGATTGTAAGCCTCAGGCAAGGGCATGGGCTAAATGTTTTTTTGATCTCTGCTAAAAGGGCCAGACACAGACCTGCACGTTTACCTTTATTAACTATCACCAGACAATCACTAATCCGCATAAACCGAGTTAGAACAGTATGAAACATGGAACATAACATGGAATATAAACGAGCTAATTGACAAGCAAAACAGGATCCAAAACACAACATATGCTGGTGTGTATAGATGTATAGATATGAAACATGCCCAAAAGTAAATTGAATAATTAGAAGGGATGTCCACATACTTCTTGCAATGTAATGTATATAATCTGGAAAAGTCTAGGTTTGAAAGTTAAACATTTGAGTATCGCGAATGAGTAAAGGTAATACAGTCGATTCCGGTTAATAGAACCACTGGTTAATGGGACCAGCCACTTGTTCGGATAAAATCCTAAACGAAACAAATCCTATTATATACGTGTAATGTTATTCACTTATTTAGACCAAAACGACGCTTAATCAGACCAAAGAACGTGTACAGTATGTAATATCCGTGAAGACACTTTTCATCTCTGCCATCACTACCCGAAAACCTCAGAGTTTCTCCCCAGCCCTCTACTGCCACCTATAGGTCTTTGCCTAACATTTTCATTTACTACAAAAAAGAAGCCACAAGTCGCCACTTAGCCACAGCAAAAGCAAATCAGTGATTTATGGGAGGATTTTTAGGATCCCCGGGAGAATTTATGCTTTAATCAAAGGCCAGGAAATCCAAAAAGTTGTGTTGACAAGAGCAAAACCAGAGGGAGGTGAACATGCAGTCTGTCAAGAGAACGCGTCAGATCACACTGGATAAATTCTTCAAACGTTGACTGGAATTTAGTAAGAACTTGTTTTTTAC
>JAVSBV010131055.1:0-17520 GCA_033117975.1 Parotocinclus spilosoma
AAAAGATTAATTTAATACAATTTGGAATAAGGCTGTAACGTAACAAAATGTAGAAAAAGTAAAGCGCTGTGAATACTTTCCGGATGCACTGTAGCTGTTGGACCTCAGTGTACAGCAGTGGAAACTCTTGGCACATGATTTTTTTAATGTCAAAAATGTCTTAAATGTTCCTTAAATATTCTTCTTTAAGGAAGTTAATCTGTTGGTCAAGTTGATGCAGTCAATGTTTTGTGAATTTGTAGGCCAGCGTTATCCAAAATACACTGAAGTTTGGGTGACTGACCTCTTAAAGGTGACAGCATGATGAAGGCATGGGTGTAATTTCCAGAAATGTACAGGAGTTCAGTCTAGATCTATTGTAACGTTTAATGAGCTGCCATCCATGTGGAGATTTCTGCCATACACATTAAGATTACCGAACTGAGTGCTTGGTTATAGAAAGGAAAAGCGGCGTCATGCTCTCAGACCTTACATTCTTGAAATTTTATTTTTAAAGCAAATATTGCTATTAAGGCAGTTTTAAATATGTAAAACTTCTGTAATTATTTTTAATTAGCAGCATTTGTAGAAAACATCTTATGTTTCTCAAATACACTGCTCACAAAAATAAGGGTTATTTAATTATGGAATATTTCATTTTAAAATATCCTCTTATTTCTTGTGAGCAGTGTATATGTCCATTTGATATCACGTCCATGTGAGGGACTATTTTGGCTTAGCAATTAAGGTACTGCACTATACACTATGGATCAGAAGGTCCAAAGTTCAAATACTCCCTCCAAGCTGTAACTGTTTTGTCCTTGATTGTATGACTATAAATTAGGAGTCACTCAAGAGTGTAACTAAATGCAAATTCATAATTTTGAGTCCAATGCATATAGAACGACTCTATCTCTATAGAAATCCTTGCATTTTGTCACATTATACAATGAGAATGAAAATAAGTGATATCTAACTTAACTGAACTCATACTGCCACTTTAAATGCATTGATTAAATTAAATATTACATAATTTGAATATTAAAATACAAGGTTTAACAAGTACTCAACCCTTTAAAGCAATAATTAAAAACTTGCTAATTTACAACTAATCACATTCAAGCACACACTAGGCTAATGAGACCACACTGGACATGAACTGCAGTGGTTTTGTATACTTCAGAATAGAACAAACAGCTCCTTGATGATTCCACTACTGGTAATGCACGGTTGTAAAGGTGATTTTAAAATGGTTCCTTAGTAAAGTTGTAGAAAGCCACAAGTTTGAAAAAGGGCACAAGAAGATTTCAGTGGTTTTAACTATTTAACTATATCCAACTATCTAAATAACAAGTATATTTCTAAGAAGTACTGGAAAGTCTGTGGCAGAACCAACACCTCATCAAGATTGGGTCAAGCCACGAAGATACTGATCAGGAAAGCTACCAGTGACAAGGCCAATGACAACATTGATGGATTTCCAAATCTGAATGTCTTTTTGTGCATATGACAACCATCTTACATACACAAAGCTGCTTTGCCAAAAACACTTGGCAAAAATCCACGTGCTCTGAAGCCATGTCACTAAAGATTTTATGTTCAGATGAAACCAAGACTAAACTTTTTTAACTTAACTCCAAAAGGTATGTTTGATTAAACCAGGCGCCTAGTACCTTACCACAAATACATCATACATACCATGAAGCATGTTTGTTAAAACATTATGCTATGGGGAAGAAGTTTCTCTTCAGCAGAAACTACAGAACTAGTCAAGATTGAAGAGAAAATGGATGTTACCCAGTACATCCAAATTCTTGAGGAAAACATGTTCCTGTGCTAGATATCTCAAAAAAATGTTCACCCTCCAGCATAACAATGACCCTATACCCACTGCCAAAAAACAACAACAACAAAAAACAGTGGCTGAAAGGTGAATATTCTTCAGTGGCCAGTCCTGACCTAAATATAATACAAAATCTGTTGATGGACTTGAAGACAGTAGTGCAATTTTGATCACAATACAGTATTTTGTATATTTATTTATAAAACAGTGGGCAAATATTCCCAAATCTAGGTATACAGACTGATTGCTGTAATTAAATTTAAAACAAAATGTAGCTTTACAAAGTACTAATACTAATTAGTACTAGTATTTTATTACTATTTTTTGATTATGTCAAAGGGGTGCAAATATTTTCAATAGGCACTGCTGGTAATAATTAGTTAACAATTGAATAAATGTGCAGTTGGAATAGAATACTTTAGTGTATGAGCTTAAAAAGAAGATAATAGAAGAATAATGGCCATGTAAAGTATCTGATTACATTTTCAATCAGACAATAAGCTGATGCAATGATGTTTATGATGTAAATGAACATCTTGCTGCACTCTTTCTAAAACTGTTTTTATATAGTTAATTATTTATTTATTTATTTTTACTAATGATTCAACAAGAGATATCTCACCCAAAACATATGCCAGTTTACTGCTTTTCTTAATTGGCCCAATCCAATTGATCATGTTCCTTAATTGGCACAAGCGAATAGATTATTCATGTCTTATATCTCTCTAAGGAAATGTCCGGCCTACACAGAGTTTGTGTATTTGAACTCAGCATCATTTTAAGGAGTTTGCAGTCATCATATACAGATTGTTAGAAGAAAATGTCAGGTTGTTTTTGGACTGATGATCCAAGTTGTGTGCCTCCAAATATCAATGAATGCCCTTCGGCAAGGCTTTTGTGAGTGTGTGTTGTGTTTGTGTATTGCATCTCAATATAATCCAGGCCAGGAGAGTTTCAGACAGTGTACTGATATCAGCAAAAAGATGCAGTAGTCTAGACGGAAGTAAAGTTACACTTGCTGATGATCTTTGACTGAATCAGATTTTTTTTCCACCATACAGTTAACTATTTATGCTTTAGAAATTGTGTATTCAGCTTTAATATATCAGAAGTGAAGCTAAGTTCCAAATGTTATTAAAGCCACGCAGCCGCGTCATTGACTCATTGCACACAGCTGTTTCTGTTTATGGCGCCCGTATAAAGCTCCACTCTAGTTCTATACGGGCGCGAAGCTTTAGTTTTTCCCGGTTTACGTTCACGTCCTCGTACGTGTTTTAGTGGTTATGATTTTTCCTTCTTACCTGTTTTGATTATCCGGTTGTTATTTTGCAATAAACCCACCATATCACTGCAGCGCATTGTTGTATCCTCGTCATGGATCGCCAATTGTTACAAAAGGTCTAATTCGTTATTATTAGTGATATAACACCAATGCATTTTGTGTATCCAAAATGTTATATGGGTTGCACAAATTATTTTTATGATTAAATAATCAACAGGGCAAATCTCTGTTGCAGCTCCTGGAGGAATCGGGAATGTGTTGCATCGGTGCAGTCGGTTCTGGCCTGGCGCAGGTCCTGATTGATTCTGGTCGGCCATGGGTCCGAGATCTGCTTTGTTCTAGTCAGCCATGGGTCTGAGTCCTGGATGGTTCTGGTCAGGGCTGGTTCTGAGTCCCAGCTAATTCTGGGTGGCCATGGGTCCAAGACCGGTCAGTTCTAGTCGGGTGTAGGGACAAGACCCAGGTTAATTCTGATTGTGTATTGGTCCTGGTTGGGTTTGAATGAGGGCAGAACTGAGACCCGGTTGGACATAGGCTTAAGATACAGTGGGTTCGGTTCGGGTGCAAGTCTGAGATCCGTTCGGCATGACAGAAGAGCTAAGAAGCCCATTTGTTTTTATGTAAATTGGTGTAAAACTGGCTGAGCTATGACTGTAAATACAGTTTTGACAAAGTGGATGGCAGATAATCTCTGACTTGCTGGACTCGGCTTGTCATAATTCAGAAGAGATTTACTTAACCAATTAGATATTTAGAGTGATAAACAGTGAACAGAGTGTGCGATCACTTTGTAATTTAACATGACCGGTGACATTACACGCGGTTCTGAACCGTCCGAGTTTCATGTTTATAGCTTTAAAAATTGACCAAGCTACAAAGTAATGTTAAGTCAATGGGAATTTTTTCCCAGAAAAAAATTCATAACGGGCAAACAAAACAATATTTTTACTTAGCATTGAACAAGTACACTTCTCCCAAACATACCAGACGTTTCAGCCTCTGTCCCATGTCGATATGTCTATGATATGCATATGATATGAAGAAGTAGGAGGAGAGACCGACCGAAAATTGGTGGAATAATTACAATAGATAATAAGAATAAAATCAGATAAAAATATATGCATTGCCCAGCAACACGCATAATAAAACATAAAAATACCTGGAAGGAATTTGCTCATTTCTCACTCTATTTTTCATAACATCATTAACTCACCAGATACCAATATCCCAGTAGTTGAATTTTTTTGATGCCATACTCTGTTTAAAAAAAATATTCCTGTAATTAAAAAAAAAAAAATAAATAAACCAGCTACAAATGAACATTTGACAAAACTTGCATCTGAAATATTTACTATCTGGAGAACACTGAACAAGTTGCATGCCAGTGATTCAAGGAGGATGCCAGTGCTCTTCAACTGAATCAGCTTATCTGAAGTATTGATAATGATCTTCTGGGCAGCAGGGGGAACTTGAACTTTCTATAAACCTTCCATGAGGAGTGTAAATGCCATAGAGTGTAGACTTACCTGTAAATTAATATGAGACGGTGCAAAGTAGCTTTTACAATACCAGTTAGTGCTGTTTTTTGTGAACAGAATGTTCATATAATAAATGTGGGCCCCACAATGGCCGGTGACATGTTTATCAAACACTAGCTTTTTCTTCAGAAAGCTCATTTGAGTAGAAAGTAATTTGCCACATTAACATATTCACTGTCCTCAGCCTGCAACAACCTAGGTTAAAATTCAGTGTGCGGGACTGAAAAACAGTTTATGTGGTTGTGTGGTTGGAGTTATTGCTGCAAAAGGGAGTTACACCAGAAATTGAAAGCAAAGGTTCACATGTGATAGACATTGTTTACAAACTTACAAGCATCACTGTACATTTACTTTATAATGAGCTTAATATTGCCATTGTAACTTTTCTGCTTTCATCTCAATCCACCAATAAAGACAATGAAAAGAAGAGAGAAATTTGTGTCATGCTGTAATGTGCTCAGAATTATTCTCATTACTGAGGGATGAGAAAAGCTTAGAGTAAATGCTGTAATTAAGCCTAGTCCATGTGCTTCCTTCAGAGATTTTGAGAAACTCACTGTACTTCCCTGACTGAGCTGTTTTTAACCCGCAAGCTGAGCATCAAACAGCTTTATTCAATAAGCTCATTATCATTTGTGTTTAGTTACAGAAAATGACAATTGTAAGGCATTCATGTGTGAGAGTTTATTTTACCTCTATTTCTTTGACCTCTAATAACTATCATAGACGATTTAAAATATTAACGTCTTTATTAAATTAGCATTTCTGTTCATTTAATTAGCATTGCATTATTTATTGTGTGTTATTTATTGTTATTACATGCTATCTGAGAACGTGCAGTTTAAAAATATGTTTAATTAACAGCAGAAATGAATTGAATGAATTGTGAACAAACAGAATGAATTGTGGTAATTAAAACTATACTGTAAAATGCTCATTAAAAGCTCATTTAAATAAATTTTCAAGTATGACGAAAACAAACTGGAAATCTTCCTCTAACGCAAAACACTTTGTGTTTTTTTTGGATGTCATGTTTTAACCCCTGGAGAACATAGGGTACATAGGCCTAGAAGTGCTATGGAAAGGACTCCAGTCCATTGGGCTGGTTAGGGGGTCTGTGGTGGCTTAGCCAGGTTAAGGTACTGGACTGTGAACATCCAGTATTCCTGGCACTGGGTTCAACTCTCAATTCCAATTTTCTATTGCTAGGCTATTAACTCACAATTGCTTAGATTTTAAGATCATGTCAGTTGATGTGTGAATGATGGCATCTGTTAAATGAATAAATACAAATGTAAAGGCCACTGCTCCACTCTCAGACAGAACAAATGACAAAAAATTTTACATGTCTGTTTTTTTTCTGTCAAGACAGGATGCTGATTGTATAATAATGAGAAATAAAATGAACTTTTTGGATTTTAGCAAATGGCTGCAATTAAACAAAGAGTGATATATTTAAAGGGTTCTAAATACTTTCTGTACTCACTGTATATTCCTGCCTGTATTGGTCTCTTTCCTATATAATTGCATCAGACAAGTGGAAAGTGGATGCAAAGAGATATGTAATGAGACACAAGATATAAATATCTAGGGTGATATAACACTCACACACTCATGCAACCACTCACACTAGCAACACTTTAGAGGCAACAATTAACGTACCACATGTATTTGGACTGTGGGGGGACTGGAATAACCAAAGAATACACTGACATAAGGAGGGCATGCAGACTCCACACAGAACAGTCTCAAACCGCTCTTGCTGTGAGGAGACAGTGATACCCAAAAATCCATCCTGACATTACATGAACTCAGCATCCTTCCACTCATTTCTAAATCTCTTTATTAAATCTGTTATATTTAATTGTTAACGCAACAGATGCCAGAACTATATAATTAGAATGTTTTTCATATATTGTGTGTTTGCTGTACATATTTCACTGACTGTACATAGTTTAGCAATCAGCCATATTTATAAACAGTAGTAAAAGTTACTTTCATTCAGAAAGCTTTAGTGGGGCATGAAGATTGGTGGGTGAGGCCGTGCCTAAAAAAATGACCCCCTGACACCAGGCCTGAGCAAATGTACTGGTCTAGGACCAGTTTGTGCATGTTTTTTTATCAAAATGAATACACTGATATGAATCTACAATATATGGTCCTGCATCAGGATGGGCTGGCTATCAGAGGCATTGAAACAATTCCTTCTGAGCTGCTATATCTTTAATTTCCCACAGCACTATCATCATCTGGATTCTGACACACATGCATATACATACAGGATGAATAAAAAAGTAATAATATAGAAAGGTATACCTCAACATTTGACACTATAATAATAGGTCTTGAATAAAAAATGTAGAATAACAATTCAGATTACATCTTTATGTAAAGTACAATAAAAGCTGTTTTTTTTAATAATTACTTTTATTAACATGAAGTAACCAGCAATATGTATACCATTAAACTGTTTAGACAACTGGAAGTTAGACATTGTTGATACACACGTTTCCAAATGTGCTTAATAATGACATCAGTAGAGGAAGACCTAATGTTTTCATTTTCAGTTTCTGACACATCTTTAATGCACATGAATAATTTAAAGGATTATTTACAAACTTCAGGGGTTTAAGTCCCCCAGAAAACATCCCAAGTCTGAAGCAAAATATCTTGACAATAGGCTTTCTACAGGAAACCCAATATAACATAACAATAAGTTCTTTGTTTTTGTGTGAATTATGTGGTTGAGTGGGTGAGATGTGTTCTGAGGATTTTCTATACTGAGGTACAGCAGACCATACTGAGAAAAGACTGGTGCTTTTTCATCTTAAAAATGAGCTCTGTTGCATACAGGATAAGAATTCAAAATGATACACTCAAAATAAAACAGAACAGTTTGATCTCCTTCAAAGCTTTATTTCAATGCTTTATGCCTGCTTTCTTCTAGCAGATGGGATTTTTACTTATACAAGCTCTCACTGAGAGACAGAATGAAATGGGATAGGCCACATGAGGTAGCCACAGGGAAACTGTGGTTATTCATAAAAAATGTATTCACCGGCCACTTTAGTAGGTACACCTGCTCAATTACTTATTAATGCAACTATCTAATCAGCCAATCAAATGTCAGAAACAATGCATTGCAAACTGAGGTATACAAGATGAGAAATGCACATGGCTCATGCAATCAGACCAGAATCAGATCGCCACTCAGATCGCCACAGCCCTGTTGCTGACTATGCCCATCCCTTTATGACCAATACTATGGTCATAAACGACTCCTGTCTTACACTGTATGTGCCATGACACAAGGCTTCACAGTCACTAGAGTGGGAAATATACACCATGAGTGTGTATTTGGTCAACAGATCTGCATCAACTCCATGATGCTAATGTCATAAATGGCATGATGCTAATGAACATAAATTCCTCAATGTCTTTTATACCATTTACTAGAACATTTAAATACTTGCAACTCAAATTAGCCAATTTAAGTTAAATTAAGAAGGATTTATTTAACAACAACAACACAAACTAATGTAGAACACTAAAACAACTGATGTACAGACATGCATATTCGTAGTGCTTTACTTGAATAGAAGGTATTTGAAAGAGTAGTATTCAAATGTCGCAAGCTTGTAAAGGTAAAGGTTTCCACAAGCTACACAACAGCCCATGTACAGTGAAATGTCACAATTAAGGGTCTAAATGATTTTAAATAATTTCTTAATAATTATTTTTCAATTATTTTCAAATTATTTAAAAAATATTAAATGTATTCTAGTTTGTTGTTCTTTGACAGGTGTTATGAAACTTCTGTTCTGACTCTATCATAACACTCTGTGAATAAATTATAAAAAAGATTAGCTTCTCCTTATGACTTTAAAATTATGATTGCTGATGCTTGTGGTTTAAACCATGTATAATTTGTTATTGTTTGTTGTTTTTTTTTTGTTTGTTTGTTTTTTTGTCGTCATTCATTCTTTTCCATTTATTCTGTCATCCCAGCCCTGGGTTGAGACATAACAAATACTTATTGGTTAGTTTTCTTCTGTGCCTTTATGAAGACTCTGACGATTTTTTATGTACTAAAAATTTCACTGTAAGTAACTATGCTGTAGTTTAGAATCTTCGCTTATAACTTAAAATTGACTAATAAAGTTTGTTTGCTACAGCTATAGAATAAGTCGATCAGTCGATTAAGTGACTAATAAAAGAGATTAAAATCCTAATGACGCTGCAAAATGAAGTCACAAGGTTTAATTTTTTTTTTCTGGGGGGGCAGGGGTATCTCATTTGGGAGCTTGAATATTGATCTACAAGAGTCTGTGGTGGATCTGGGGAGGGTTGAGTCACATTATTGTTCTAAACTTTAAGGAATTCAGTTATTTTATATTCATAAAAAGCTCTCTGTTTGAGATGAACAATATTCTCTATCCTGCTAAATTAGATTCTGAAGTGCTTATTGATGTTCCTTACTCATCACTGTAGGCCTTTTGTATTGTGACTTGAATGAAAGACCTTTGCCTCAATGCTTGAATAAATTGCTTTCAATCGGCAATGTTTATATGCAATAAACCTTTATGCAAAGTGTGTGTGTGTGTGTGTGTTGGGTGTTGTAGACAAGTTATAAAAATATTGTACATAAGTTGGTCTGTTTACCCAGACAAAAACTACATTATTACTGAATTAACAAAATAGTGACAACGGCAACAAATATTTTGCCATTGTTACAATATATTATTAAAAACTATGCTTAAAGAGACTTAAATGTAATTTAGTACAACCTCTGCATTGTATGTTTTGGGAGGGGTGTGCTATAAATGCATTACTATAATAATTGATTTTACATATACAGTATATAAATATTTTGTTCATACTTTTCATAAATGTACAAAATTATTTGTTAATAAGTGTAAAAGTACTGCATTAGGTACAATGCAACTGCATTTTACACATTATTGATTACAGTATTTAAAGTTCAAAGTTACTATACATTGACATTATGTTTAGCAATTTTTTTATTAAGTTCAGTATGCCTACAGCATATTTCATTTATTTCATTTCAGTTCATTTTGTTGTTTGCTTGTCTGTTAATTTATTCCTTTATTTATTATATTTTTTTATGGTTATTACCAATTTTGTGATTGTAATTATTCTGGAGCTGACTGTAATAGCTGTAATAGCTGTAATAGCTGTAATAGCTGACTGCATAGTCAAAAACCCAAATGGCTTAACAAAGTTCAGTATCTGGGGTAAAACATACTGCAGAATAAAATCGCATCAAGAAAAGAAAAAAAGCTGAAACGACTATCATAAAAACATAAAGTAAAAATATTTAATAGAAGTAGATTTACATTTTCTTTGTTACTGAACAATGGGCAGATAAGATTTGCTAAGCATTGTGCTGCTTTTGGTAGATTAAATGATTCTCAGCCATTACACTTTGCTTATTCATGTCACGATAAATTCTGTTTTTACAATGCCATTACAAAAATGATTTGAGTGCCAATGATATGTAACACAATAATATGACAATTACTTTGAATTCAGATATATACGAATAAACCAAAAGAATCAGAAACAGCCAAACAAACGCGTGCCTCCCCAACACTTCTATATAGCTCTGCTTGATTGCATATGCATTCTGGTTTGAAAATGGCAATAGAAAGACTATGATTGCATGTGCGTGTGTCTATGGCTATGATGCTTTCAGTCAGTTTTACATGCTGGGTTGTCTGCATTGTTAAGGCAAGCTTCAGGATTCAAATAGACAGACACATATTTGAAGGCAACACTTTAAACTGAAGCCAGCTGTATGCACTTCAGCACCACAATGCCAGTATTGTGTACTTTTATTTTGTAGATAAATAAGAGTACATAATGGTTTCCTGTCTACTGAATGCTCCTGAAAATGTGCTGCACTCTATAATGGTTTATTTATCTAGCATGGAAACATTTCAAATACAGTGGTTCATATAAAGTGGGATAAAGTTGTGGAAGTGTGGAACTGAAGTCACAGTCATGGAGCTATACGTTAAACATGTACACGTTAAAATATTGAATTATCGGCACCTTGTTTGCTTTGGCCTAGCTGATTCTGTTAATGCTAACACACACACACACACACACACACATTGTGTGCGCCACAACAGTAGTTTATCCTGCAGAGCTGTTTGCATCTTTCCTGCTTCATTTGTTTCAGTGTCAGATGAGAATGGTATGGTAGAGTACCCAAGCAGATGAGTCTGAGCATGTATAGGTAAACGGCAAAACACAGTAGAAACATAAGACGATAGCAATAAGCTAACAAAGTTAAAGGGTCTTAAGTTTTTAAGTCCTAGCACTACCAAGCTGATACTTCCTTAACACTTCCTTAATCCACAGTTGCTTAAATTGCACCATCTACCATGAATTGTAGCTGTCAAGAGTATTGTACATATTTCTTCAGCTGAATTTACGCTTTATGAATTGATATGGATAATTAAAATTTACTATTTACACATAGTTTAAATAATTAATTAACACCTTTATAGTTACATAACAGTAAAATAATAATATATAATATAGTATTATATAAACTTACAACAAATCACCTTTCAGATCACTAACTACTCCACACTTGACATCAACTGTATTTACTGTACTAAAACTATTTAGTTTACTGCAGAATGTACCTGGCTGTTCCTTAAAGATTCTACTACTAGTTCATGGTAACAAATTTAAAGTGGCTCTTAAGGTGCTTTCAATAGTGCCCAGGATAAAGCAGTGAAAAAGCACAAGTTAGTAGTAGGGGACAAAAAGATTTCTCAGACTTTAAGTATCATCCAGAGAACTGCTCAGAACATTACATGGAAAGTAATACTCTATTAAGTGGAAAGTATACTGTATAACATCAGTTACAAGTTTGGATAAAAGTGGCTGATAATTTACTAAACGTAAATATATAAACTGGTGGGGGGAAAAAAATGTCATCTGAAAAAGAGAAATGCTGAGTCTGATTTGCAATTCTGATGCCATGTGATAAAAGATTTTAAGCACAAATGAGACCATGACCTTTCAGACTGAAGCACTGTGTTTAATGAAAGCCTAACTCAGAATGCCAGACAAAAATTGTGTGTGTGTGTGTCTATGTGTGTGTGATGTGTTATCTTAGAATAACAACATTAATATCTTGAGAATTTTAAAAATCTAAATTACCCATTGTAAAATTCTGAACTGAATGAGTAATCGCTGGCATAATAGATTATAGTGAGAAAGACGAAGGGGAAGAATAAAGTGATCGAGGGTAAAGAAGGATGAAAGGGAGAATTTAGCATACACATTTTACAACAAGAGTGTCCACCTTGCCTGTAGCTATTTTTATGAGAGACAGCAGGTACAGAATGAGAAGCACACCAAGATAAATTCTTCTCCCATATGCAGAGGATGTAAACCTGCAGTCCAAATTTTCTTTTGCATCATTTCATTTCTGTTATCCTGTCTGTTTAAGCATCTGTATTTAAAAATTGTCACACAAAAAGTAGGATACATTTAACTAAAACACAAGTCCATTGACTTAATAAACAATAATCTAAACTAGGGCTGTAATAAATGAATGTGTTAGTAATAAAACATTATTGTGATAGTATACCCACTGGAATGTACACAGTGTGTAGTACCTCTACCAAATCTTTCCTCTAGACTGGGGTTTTTGCCATTGTTGGTAGACCCTTATAGCCAAATGCTTCTATACACCTGCAAATTCAGCTACGTCCTTCAAATACGTATCTCCCGGAGTGTCTGATCCAGCCTTGACAGTCTTCAGGAGAAGTGTCTATACATCCAGCATTCAATGCATCTAGTAAGTGTTACGAGACGGGGTTCGGACCCAATAATGCAGGGAAAAAAGGGGAAGGAACTACGTGGAGATAAAAAGGGAAAGAACCAAAAAGGCGGAGCAAAAGACTCCCCAGAGTACAGAAATAATAAATATCGAACTTCCGGTGGGAAGTGTCCCAAATGGGGACTAAACCACGAGCGGCGCCGACACATAGGGGGCGAGCGTGAGCTCAGTAGCGTGCGTAGCGCTGGGAGAAGCAGCGTCGGGCCGTGTCCCAAACGGAGGGACTAAGTGCAGCTCCGAAACGCTAGGGAACGAGCGTGAGCTTGTCGGGTCGCGTCCTAAATGGGGATGGCGTAGTCGACCGAAGTGAGGCTAGTAAGGGAACCAGGAGGAAGCAGAGCTTCAGGAATCCTTATTTCTGGCCCTAAACGCTAGCTTTACCTCCAGGCTTCCGCCTGTACATATCCGTCAGCACTAGATGCCCCGGGATATCACCACCTGAACGGGGAATGGCCGAAATGGCGATCGCGATCGGGAATTAATGGCGGAGTCACGAGCCAGCGAAATGGAGACGACGTGATGCTGAACCACACTGAGGCTTGCGTTTAAATAAAAAGAGCCACAGGTGTTCCTCATCACATCATTAGTCTGCTGGGAAATAAAAGGATGTTCTATGGTTCTATGGGTGTTCGCTGGTTTGGTAATGGCGGACGACCGTGGCGAACCTGGGCAGATCGGCTGCGTGAGGTAGGAACCCTAACAGCAGTTACAGTTTTGTTTTCCACTATATTGAGATGCAGATACATTATCTGTGATTTATGGTAATATATCGTATATTGGAATTCACATTATAAGTAACCAAGCATGCCAGGCAAATACATTTCACCAAACCAACCTATAACCCTAAACAAGGATCTTATGATGTATCTGTGCTAAACTTTGACTTTGGCAAGGTTGCCTCCACTGTTCTATTGCCTAATTAAACTGCAGTGTTCCTACTGTAAGAACTGAGAACAGCGGCCTGTAAAGCGTGGCATGAATGTGTGAAATGTAGCTGTAAAACAGCCTCACAGAAGGAGGCAATGTGCCCCTGGTTGCACTTTTGCAAAGCCATGACATATTTGTTCCATCTTCCAGAACCACCCTATTAAATATACATGCTCAGTTCTTTGCCTGGTCCACCTTTACATTGTCCTTGAGAAGTGTTAAACTTTGGATACTAACTCTGATACAAAATCAGCAGGAAAGGCATCGGCATCTTCTCATTTGTCAGCTGAAACACACGCATATTTAATGGATGGCAAGCAACGATTTAAAAGATGAGAGATGACAGAGGACTGAAAAAGACTGCATGCATGTGCAGAACAAGATAATGTGATTAATATCACACCCCTCCACCTATACTGATGCTACTCACTCCACACAGGTCATTAGGAGGGTTACCTCACCACACGCAGGCAAACAAATGAGCCATTACTGCCATTATTCAGGCTCCAATTAAACAGCCCTTACCCTTGCTCCATGCAATCACTGCCAATTAAAACCCAAATGTGTGAATTTCAACACCACTAATTGCATAGTGGTGATGGAACTTTCTGACATTTTGCTCTACAATAAATTTCCAATAGATTCTCTGGACATGAGCCACTTTGAGCTTTTTCATGAATTCAATATTTTTATGTTAATTACAAACACACAGGTTCTCCACAATTACAAGAAAAGCAATATTATAGGCTAAACAAAATTGGCTGGGTCTAATCTCATATGGATGAGAAAACAATGTCAGTACCTGCACACACATCAAATATTACATTTCCTTATTTCAAATCCTAAGCTCATTTGAGGATGCCTTTACACATACATTCAATTTATTGACAGATAAAAACATTCTCCATACAAACATCTATAGAAGTCTGAAGCTCCACAGCTCTTTCTCATCTCCCAATTTCATCATTGTCATCTATTAGCTTCCCCCTTTCAAACACCTGTCTCTGATCTAAATAATAAAAAGAGCTCACCATGCAGCTGGCTGTCTGCTCTTCACAGGTCCAGCACAACTCTCCTCTGTTATTTTCCAAAGTGGAGTTGGCAACGCTATCGTGATGATCAGAGGAAGCTGCTTGTCACTTCTGGACTCGGACCACACTATGAGTTTAGGGAGTTCCCTACTCTGCCTGCCCTGATGATGAGAAAAGGGGTGTCATGAAGGCTCTGAATTATGCACGGGATTAGCAAACGCTGTTGAGCAGGCAGTTCTTCGGCCCCAGGTGCAGCTTTAACTCCACTTATAGCCTTCATTGATCTCAGGACGTTGCTGAATAAGCGAAGGGGCTTTACTATTGGTAGCACACCAATAACATTACAGATGTCTTTGCCAGTAGTCACTGAAGGGATACAGTCTAGTTATTTAGACTAAAGCAAACTTTATAATACAGTAAAACCTTCCAATTCAATTTGATGTTAAAGAAGGAACTGCAATGAGACACCCTTTGTATGCTCTGGAGCATTGTTTGAAGGAATAAATTCAATTTCACTATAAAAGCAGGTCCAATACAGAAGTCAAGCCTTCTTCATATTATTAAAAATTATAACCCAATGATTTGTTTGGGGTGATTTGATCCTGATGTGTGACTCATGCTTTTGTATTTATTTTACTAAAAGCAATGGCAAAAGTTTGCAGTTTCAGTGTGAACAAAAATGATTGTGACCTGTGTTAGGTCTGTTCCAAAATAGAGATACTTACCCAGTTTTGTTGAAATTTATGTTCTTTTGTTTAACTTTAACCCTCTTTTCATGGTCACACTTGGAAGGCCCTTTCACCTATCCCCAGAGAATGCAGGGTATGGACAGGACACAAGTAATTTCCAGGCCTGGGTAGGGAACTCGGAGGATGATCTTCCACATACAGTTGTCTTCATGCGATTGTCAACACAGTCAGAAGTCACCACCTTGTCTCAAAACAGGTCCTTGCAGTGGGTCAGCATATTAGACCTCAGACCATGGAATGTTCCTCTTACACAAACCATTCTAGTCGATATGTTTTATTATTTATTTTCTGCTAAAGGCTTTCTGCTGCCCATACATACATGTAATCTCCACTAAAGCAGTAACTTAATTGTAAAAGTATTTTTGTTTTGTATTGTAGTGTATTTTGTAGCTGTGGTTGAAATTTCCTATATACAATTGTTTATCAAACAGTTGTCCAATTACAGCTGTATTAAAATTATGACATGGTTGTGGTTTATGCATTATTTAACATCACATCAGCATCAATGGCTATTCATGACAGGAGCAAGGGTATATTGATGCAAGTCAAACACACTCATACTGAAGACAATTTAGAGCAACTAGCTAATCTAATACATGCCTTTTAAATGTATAATGAAACCAGAGTCCTGGGTCCAAATCCCACCTTTTCCAATTTGCTGCTGTTGGGTCCTTGAGACCCTTAAACCACAACTCATTGTAAAATTGTATTGTCTATAAGTCACATGGGATAAGGGCATCTGCTAAATGAATTGATGTCGTTCTAGTCACTTGTGACAAGGAACTTGGCAACGTTATATTTGGTATTAAATAAGCTTTTATAATTGTAAAAACATTTGTAATGCATAAGTACAACATACCATTAAATGATTAGGCCATTTTATAAGTAGTCCAAAAAGTGGTAGTTAAGTGCTATAGTGATCTTTCTCATGTTTGTGTTAGCCATAGATGTTTAAAATTGATTACAGGTCAGTAAAGAATAAAGCAGAAACCTTTACAGTTAACTGCAGTACATGTAGTCAACCAGAACAACCAACCAATAAATCAAGGCTTAAAAAGTGAATGAGAGTAAAACCGAAACAACTGATTTATGAGGTTCAGCATGGCTGACTCATATAACTGGAAACAGAAAGAAACTCTAAAAGCAGTTTCTTTTCATATGATCTTCCCCTAAGCCCCTAGCATGCTTTAGACAATGAAATGAAACTCCATACCAAATTCTGCTGCTAGAGAGACCTAGTCAAATGAATGACCATTGCAAGGGGCTCTTTACCATTTCACAGACAAAATATTAACACAATAAAGGGAGGGCTCCTGCAGGTGTAGCAGAGTGTCTGTGCGCTCTTAGAATCATTAATGCCCTCTCTACTGAAGTGATATAAATGTTTTTAGTTTTTACTGAAACAGATTTAGCCATATGTGTGTATGAGGTCACAACATGGGAGTAATATTATAAAATTGTACAAACTAAACTTTATATGTATGCAATGATAATATATGTAAGTGATTACAATATTAAAGTGAAATGAGAAGTTAATGGAGAAAAGTGTACAATTGAAAGGAGGGTCTAGTCCCTGTTGGGCTGCCTCTAGCCTGGATACAAGATGAGATGTGGTTCGGCATGAAGGCCTCCATGTTCCAATTACTATGCTGGATCACATTTGACTGTTGTTTGCAATGGCTCCACGTATTAACAAACAGTGGCATGGAGTCACGGGTAACAAACAGGTGGTGCAAAATAATATAAAAATATTTATTTTACGAATATCTGACAGAGAGTGTTAAACAATTAAAACTGCTCATTAGTATGGCTTCTGTCTACAGGTTATATTTTAATTGTAATCTAATATATTATAAGTATTGGAAGGGTTTGATAATTAAAAAAACGGACAAGATATTTGATCAATTAGATTTTTGATTTTTACTACAGGTGGCTTTCTAGCCCTTTTTAGCATACATGACGAAGATGCAATTAATTCTTCATTCGCAAATTAACGTCGCTGTCTATTAGGGTTGGGCGGTATTGAACTTCTGCATACCGTCATACTGTCTTCGGATTATATGGCGGTATACGGTATTACCGTGAGGGTGCACCAGAAGGAGCAGGCTGGAATTTTGATGCTGTGAAGAGCTGAAATACAGCAGTTTTAAATACCAACATATGTCAGCGCCATGGATTTGTGGAATGACAGCCTCGTAAAATAACACCAGCATTTTTGTCACATTTATAATTGATAATTTGTATGTTAAGTATTTAAATGCATCATTTAAATTTTCTTAGACACTT